>JAQZBX010008091.1:0-48883 GCA_029593785.1 Cabassous unicinctus | reverse complement strand
TAGTATTATAGGGTGCCTAAGAGTTACCTCCTGAAAGACTTGTTGCTCAAATGTGGCCTCTCTCTAAGCCAAACTCAGCATATAAATGCACTACCTTCCCCACACCACAGGACATGACTCCTGGGGATGAGCCTCCCTCACACCAAGGATTATTACCAAGTGCCAACTGGCAATTCACCTGGAAAAAGACCTTGACCAACAGGGGGAAATATTAAATACAAATGAGTTTTTATGGCTAAGAGGTTTCAAAGTGAGACCTCTGGGAGGTCATTCCAGAAGTTACACTTATATACATCTAAGTAGGATCTCATTAACCACAGTAAACAGTTCCTCAAACAGTGAGGGTCCTGAGGATTCTAGAGGTACCTAGACATGATAAGCAGGGTAGACAAGCTCAGGAATTTGGCACCCTGTCAGTGGACCTTACTTTGGAATTTATGTTCCCCAGTGTAACAGAGTTAGACTCATTTATAGTTTCCTTACACATAGCTCTACTGCCCCTTTTATTTGAACCTATAATTAGCACTACAATTGTTAAATATATGCACCAGAGACTTAAATTGTTGGTCTACTCATGTGTCAGTTGAGCCCTGGATCTCAGCAGAGTTACAACACCTACTCTCCAGCTCATTGGACTCACCCAGGACAACTTTCAGGGAGATGATAGACAATGCTCATCCCATGGAACAGAGAGTGTCTGCAATTGGAAGCAAGATAGTTCCATCCATCTTCCCCATGGAATCTAAGGCCCTTCTCAATTAGAAATAGAGTTGGCATCACCATCCCAAAATTCTCAAGATTGGGGAATTAACAATGGATTAAAGTAAAATTATTATTATTCTATTATAGACTTATTATTATTCTAGCAATGGAAGAAGTATTGTCATTGATATACAGGCATGGCCACCAGAGGTTCTTAGGGAAAGGAGAGGAAAGAATATGTTGCCAGATTTTTTCTAGGTTCTTGGCTAAGCTGCAAGAAATGAATTTCAAGAGCAAGCCATGTCAATTAGGCCAGTAGTTTATTAAGGAGTGGTGAGGAGACAAATGGGAGAAAATAACAGATCATGGGTCCCAGGTAGAGGGGAAGGGCCTGAAGAGTGATAAAGTATGCTGATTTACAGACTACAATTCCCCATTATAGATTATAAATGCTCAGGTTTTACTTGCATGGCCATCATGATGACAGGGGAAATAAGGTGAGAGCAAGACACAGAAGGCAGTATCAGGGCAGGAACAGGCACAGGGACAAGGCTGGTGCACATTCCTGTTTGCCTTTTAAACTATTATTTATTCCACCCCTTTGCTAATGACACTGGAGGAGTTCCAGCTGTTTGCTGATTTGATTTATTACCCCACCCATCAATCCCCTGGGATGCCCTAATGATAAGGCCCCTGGAGAATATCCAGGGCTTCTCCTGACTTCTGGAGGAAATCTTGTTCCAAATGGGAGAATCTCGCAAGGCTCTTCCAGCAGCCATCTTGGGGCAACTGACAGACCCATGTCAATGGAGGTGGTTTTTCTTCCAGGTTCCAGATCCGTCTATTGATACCATATCTAGTCTCCTTCATGCTCCCCTTAGAGAGTTTACATGTTTATTCTTAAAGGGGTGTTGAACGGAAATGGTCATTCTTCTGTAGTTACTTCCTGCTGGTTAGGGGCAGTAGGCCCCACCTGACAAGAGTAAAACCCTCCTGCTATTCTATCACAGTTGGAGGAGGATGTATCTGGCATCTTGGGTGAATCTGGATGAAGTCCCCATATAGCTAAAAAGATGTTGATTCTGAAAGAAATAAACTTGATTAGAATTTTGAGACTATATGGTCCCACTAAGAGGATACTGGACCACAAAGGTAGAAAAGGCCAGGTGCCTGCAAAGGCTGTATCTTCCTGAAGTTGGTGGAAAACAGTAGTTTTCTTTCAGATATTTTGTGCTGTTTGTTGACTCTAGGGAGAGATTGCAAAAGATAATGGGGTTAGGTATAAATTGCCAATCCCTGTTCCTATGGTGGAGGAGAGGAATGAGAAGAGGCATTGTCCTTTTAGTTAAACTACAGGAAATGAAGACAAACAAAGTTTCTTAAGGGGTGTCTGGTTTGCCCTCCCCCTAGCAATAGGCATTTGGGCTAGAGTTAGAGGGAACAGTTGGCTTTGACATAGACACTTCTTAGCTATGTCTCTTGAAGAGGTATTTCAGGCTGTCCAATTACTGGCACTTGTACGTCCCATCAGTTGCTTCTGGTGAGCTGGCACTTCCTTGGGCAGCTGACTTCACTCAGGGTTAGTGCAGTAAGCTGGAAATTCCTTTAATTTTAATAGCTGAAGGAGTGATCAGAACTACACAGTAAGGTTCTTTTCATTTTGGTTCTAATTGAGAGTGAGGCTTGTTTTTTTGCCATGTTTTGATCAGAACCTGGTTTCTAGGTCCTGGGTAAGGAAAGGTTTTCTATTGACCATCTCAAAGGGGCTAAGCTGAAGTGGGTCCTAGCCACCTCATTTGCTGTTTCCCTTCTGGTGGGAAATCCTTAGGCCTGGCTGGATGGCATATTGGTTTGCCAGTCCTCTCCAGGATATGAGTGGGACAGGTTCTGGAATAAGGGCTAGGAGGGAGACCTGGGCGAAGCATATTTTTCACCTGGTGTGAAGTGAGGACTGAGAGTGCACCCCCAAGTTAATTTTTATGGCTTTTTAAGTTAAAAGGGCTGTTACCTCCACTGCTCTTATGCAAAGTGGCCATTTTTATCTTATAGGCACGCTTGTCAACTATTTAGAAAATGAAGTTTACAAGGACTTTTAACATGCTCAATATTCCTCTGCATATGGTCTAGAATAGAATAGATACCACCATAATCATCAGGCATATATCTAGAACAGGAGAGATATAGGTACAGGACTTAATACTCCTAATGAATGCATTAACCCATAGCATAAGTTTCTCTTTGAGCTGCAATTAATAAATTTAAGTTCCAGGTTTGCAGTACCTTACATGTTATCTCTCCATGGAAGCAGGTCATAATGCTAATTGTGTTTCAGTTCTACTTACATCACTCTGGTAATCACTGCTCCTCTTGGTATGTCCTTCACACAGCCAGCATGCTGCAGCACTGTTAACCCTAGAGAGAAGCTAGGAAAGTAAGCTCCAGTACTCCACCAGCCTGTTGCATAGCACCCATCGGCACTATGAAACTGTGCCAGTCTGGAGGTGATATCCATTGTACATTGGCCATTTTGGGCTATCATTGCCTGCTGCAGGAGTTTGAAAATGCAATGTAGTCTCCATCAACTTCAAGAGCACAACCAGAGATTAGTAGATAGCTTTATTATTTTAGGGGTCAGTGATCAACTTAGCCAATAACTCAAATGGAGAGGCAACCTGCAGTGAATTGAAGGCTTAGTTTGAATGCACAAGAGAGTCTGACAATGCTGAAGTCTATCTCTTTATTTTTCCCAGTTATAATTTCAGTTTTTATCCTTCTGTTTTATATTATAAAGGCATCTATATAATGATTTCAATTCTTAGTTACGGTTTCTAGTAAGTTTTTACTTTAAGATGAATTGGGTACCTTTATTAATTAAGCCACAAGAACTTCATTAGTAACAACTTTGCTACATTTTCTGCTTTTCTAGCAGTTGAACCAATTCTACTTGTGATTTATACGTTAAATCCACTCACAAGACAGTATTGACCTTTAAAAACTCATTTTCAGGTTACCTTTCACCATTATCTAATTTGTAACAGTTGAACCCCAAATCTGATTTCCTAGGCACAAGCAAACTGACAAGGTTAAACACAGATTTCAAAGTGGAACACAAAGTTAAGAACAGATTAAAACAGAAGAGAGAATTTTATACCCTTAGCATTTCTAGGAACTTTTTGACCTTGTTGGCACATGAGGTTTCTTATTTTCCAGGAGAAGTTTAGTTTCCAGTTTAGATCTTGATCCCTATTCACTCCTTTTATAGGCACAACCAAGTTTAAAGTAATGGAAGTTTGAGGTGTATTTCCTCATTTCTTTAAGAAGGCATGACATGAGGTTTCTGGGCCTCAGATCTATCTGTCCTCCTTGTTTATGCTGGTTTAACTGGAATTCAGGGTCCCATACAGAGGCTGCTCTTGGCTATGCTTTCCACATAGACCAGTAGTAGGCAGATTTTCCTGACTCCTGAGAAGATACTCCTATGTGGACTTTATTGGTGGGCTAGAGACCATGCTTATTATTCTAGGAAGAATGAAGACACACTTTTTAGTCGACTGATCTGGCATCCCAGAGTCCAAGTCTGATTAAATGTTCCACTCCAAATAATTTGGAGCTGATGCTCTGGTCTCAGCATCCTGAGAAATTTAATCCAGAGCCTTGCTGATGGGCATCCCCGTGGCTGACCTAGGTCTTGGGGGATGCCTGAAAATCCTGAAGTTCAGGCCAAAGTGCCCAAGATGGATTGGTGGGCAACATTGGGAGCAGTTACCCAAATCGAAGCACCTGAGTGAGATCTCAGAGACATTTAGCTGCCCTCTGAATGAAAGGGCCTTCAAGACTATTCAGAGTTTACTGCTCTGGTTCATGGCACCCCTGACATTCTAGGGTCCAGGACTGACTGCACTGTTATCCAAACTAAAGCTCTTGAGCTAAGTCTCAGGGTACATTTGGATGTTCTCCAAATCAAAGCCCCCAAGTCAAGTCTTGGGGGAACATTCAGAGTTACTTCTCTGGTTCCTGCCACCCTGGGAATCACATAGCTCCTGCCACCAGGTGTTTCTGGGCCTTTCTAGACCTGGAAGACTGACTGAATAGATCAGATGGCTTCCAAGCCGAATGTTGCTCCTTCCTGGAGAAGGGGCAGAAAAAAACATCTTCCTATTCTTACAGAGGTCTTAAAAGCAGTCCTGGTTTTATGACTCTACTGTGTGGGAGTTTCCCTGTTAGAACAGCCATGAAAAGGACATTAAGTGATTAGAGATCAATTCTTCAAGCTAACAGGCCTTGGGGCCCTGAGGCAATAACTTCCTCACTAGCAAAAGGATTTTCAGTTTTACAGTTTTTAAGACATTACAAAGCATTTTAACACAAACCTGTAATGAGAAATTCAGTAGTAAGAAGTGGGAAAATAAAACATGGGTAAAGGTTAATTATGAAAGCAGCCCTGGCCGTGAGCCCCCTGGGAAAGGGGACTCCCATGGAATCCATCTTGACCCTGCCCACCACTGCTTTCCCACCCCATCCCACACCAGGTAGCCAGGTGTGGTCAATAGGAAGGTGGGCCTGCAAAGGCATTGACCTGCGGGGAGGCACAAGCCCCCAGCTCTCCATCATTGCCCTGATACCAAGGGGAGAGGGTGGGAGAAGGCAATGGTAACCAGGCCCAAGGGCAAAGCTGGAAGCTGCCAAAAAGGCTTGAAAAAGTGACTTCTCAGTGCCTGAAGCTGGGCCAGGGAGACTCTGTTGTGGCAGGGCCCTGCTTTGGGCACCTGCCCTGTGCCACTGCCCCCTGGCTGGGTCAGATCTCACAATCCTGGGTGTGTGGCATCAACACAGAGAGTTTCGATGCCCTGGCCTCCTCCTTCTTGGAATTATGTCCTGTGGGGGTTCGTAGGTGAACCCATTTAAAATGGATAACCAAAAGAGGGCATTAAAGAAGCTGTAATTCATAGTTACCTCTTCTCCTGGCTGGCTGCACCAAAATATATTGCCAGATTTTTTCTAGGTTCTTGGCTAAGCTACAAGAAATGAATTTCAAGAGCAAGCCATGTCAATTAGGCCAGTAATTTATTAAGGAATGGTGAGGAGACAAATGGGAGAAAATAACAGATCATGGGTCCCAGGTAGAGGGAAAAGGGCTGAAGAGTGGTAAAGTGGGCTTATTTACAGACTACAATTCCTCATTATAGACCATAAATGCCCAGGTTTTACTTGCATGGCCATCATGGCAGGGGAAAAATGGTGAGAGCAGGGCCCAGAAGGCAGGAATAGGGCAGGAAAAAGCACAGGGACAGGACCAGTTTTCTTTTCCACTTGCTTTTTAAACCATTAATTATTCCACCCCTGTGAATGACATGGGAGGATTTACAGCTGTTTGCTGTTTTGATTGATTACCCCACCCATCAATCCCCAGGGATGGCCCAATGATAAGGCCCCTGGAGAATATCCTGGCTTCAGGAGGAAATCTTATTCCCAACGGGATAATCTCGTAAGGGCCTTTCAGCAGCCCCCTTGGGGCAACCAGAGGATATGTGTTAATGGTGGTGGTTTTTCTGCCAGTTTCCAGATCCGTCTATTGATTCCCTATCAAGCCTCCTTCAAATAGGTGTAACATGGGAGCAATTTTGGGACTTTGGAATTATCCTAATGACATTGCAATGACAGATACAGACCATTATACATTTCAACATAACCTATAAAATTGTGTGGGACAAAGTGTAAAACATAATGTAATCCATAGTCCATGGTTAGTAGCAATGCTTCAATATGTGTACATCAATTGTAACAAATGTACCACATTATTGAAAGATGTTGTTAAAGTGGGAAAGTGTGACAGTGGGGGAGAATAGGGTATATGGGAATCCCCTGTATTTTTTAATTAACATTTATGTAATCTAAACCTTCTGTAAAAAATAAAAGACTTAAAAAGAGATTTTCACAAGTTATTCTAAGGATTTCCATTTATTTTTGTATTTTTATACTGTCCTATCAGGACAAATAAAAAGTAAAGATGGAATTGACTTATCTCATAATATAGTGATGATTTGAATATTCAATCTAATGAAAATATGGTGAAATTTCATTTATATTAATGGAAAGTATTTTTGAGCAATAAATAGAAAACATATCTCTCAATTAACGAAGGAAAAATTAAAAGAAGAACACCTGAAAGGGGAGGAGAAAGACCTTAGATCTATACTTGGAAAAAAATAAACTGACATGGAAATAAAAGGGCCGAATGTTATCCAGTGAGGCTAAGAACATATTTATCTATCACTTTAGGGCTACTCCTTATTATGAAACATTTTAATAAACATATTTTATAAACTCCTGGTTGGAAAAAAATTGAATTTGGAAGAAAACCAACTTTTTAATGTGGAAAATTAAATATGTGTGATTTTATTTCCTGTCATTTATGATAACATCAAGAGATCAGGAGGAAAATAAACTTAAAAAATATCTGACCCTTTCAAATTGATTTTATTTTAAAGGACATTTCTGTATTTTATTTAATGACTTGCTCAAAGCACCAAGAAATCACCTATGGAAAACTAAATTGGTCTCAACACTTGAGCTCAGAACAAGTTGGGAAATGTATCAAAATGTGAAATACTGAAATAGCCACATAAAGAATCCAGTAACTGAAAATTTATAATGAAATTGAAAACAAATGAGAATTTGTAACTTCATATGTACTCCTGTAAAATGAACAAGTGTACTCTCAGAAACATTACTTGTACTTCTCTTAAAGATATGCTACCCACTTTAGAGGTTGGTATATATTTCCCTGGGTCAAAATTTATCTGATGAATCATACACTATCAGAGAACCAAATTTCAAAATGAGATTGATAGAATGCAATTTCTGTTTGCAATATTTCCCCGAATGTGTAACTTAGGGCTTTTTAGTTTGGTGATATGTGAGTTCCTGTGGGGGGTGGGGGTGGGGTTACCTTCCTACATTCATCATATATCTAAGGATGGATGAGTATACTAGCAAATTCCTTTATGTAACAAAATCCCTGGAGTTCATTTTTTTTTATGTTTTCTTAAAGATGCATAAAACCAGTATATCTTCATGGCAGGTTTCTTAAGGAATTCAGGAATTGATTTACTGGTTCATTCTGTTTCCTAGTTTATAGGCTTTTATTTTGAAATTGGGTAATGAGAACTTTTGACATTTGAAACACTACTATTTGAATGGTTCTAAAATCTCTCCCCTGAAAAAAATTTAGAAAACTGTAAAAATATATATCTTAGGATATGAACACTTTTGAACACTTTACACAACAGAAAGTAAGAAGTAGTTAGATTCTTATAACTTATTGATTCCCATGTATACCACCCTCCCTAAAAATAGGCTGTTCATTAGATGAAGAAAAGGAAATGATTTGTTTTCCATTTAATTACTGGTATATTTTAATACCTTTAATGTTCATAGAATTTTAGATAAAATAAAAATATAAGACACAGATCTGAATTTCAAATGACTCTGTAATTAATAACTGTCCATTTCTCCATCCCTTAGCTCCTGGTAACCTCTATTCTATGGCTGGCTATATGAATTTGACTATTATATATAATTGTAATGATATACTATTTGTATTTTTTATAGCTTATTTCAAGTTTATTTAAATGTTTTCTAGGTTCATCCATAATTGTAGTATGTTTTATACCTTCAATCCTTTTTATGGTGAATGGTATCATTTTTTTAACATGAAAAATTCACTGTTTTATTTTGAAAAAAAAAGTTTAAAAAAAAAGTTTAAAAGTAAATTTCCTAAACATTGTCCATAAAATTAACATATATACTCTATTTCCTCCACAATTTACCACAAAAGGCCAAACCATGCTTATTATATAGCTGTAGCTTCCATGTGCTCTTGTTCAGGAGCAGGCTCACTATCAGCTTGTGTCCTTTTTTGCTTCTTTTAGATTTTTTGTTCCTGTGTATTCTATAACTGTCTCCATCTTCACTTTCATGGCAATGACTACTATTACTTCAAGATGATTTGTGCCTGGTTTCCTCTTTCTCTCTGTGTTGTCTTTCTCTATACCTCTCTTTTTTCTCTCAACTTCTTCTATGCCACTCATAGCCTCTTTCTGCATATGCTCTGTATCTGTATCTCTCTACATCACTGTTGAAAACACTTGGTGTAAGACTGTGATTACATTCCCTCTCTCTCGCACATTCTCTTTCACTGTCATGATCACAACCATGCTCTCTGTCTCTTTCTCTGTCCTGCTGTTTCTCTCTTCTTAAATAATAGACCCACTTCTTGCTGGTGTCCACAATACTAGGTCATGAAGGAACAGAACCAGAAAGGTGGAAAAAGGTAATATTGCCATATGGAAACTCACATGCAGAATGACGATCATAACCAGAGGGATGTCCATTTTCTACTGCTGGTATAAGAGATAGAGGTGGAGTACTTGGTGGAGGAGGAAAACTTTGTGGTAGAATCAGAGGTGGAACTTGCGCAAAGTTGGAGAAGGTGGAAGAAATGGAGATGGTGGAAGATGGGTGGGAGGAGTTCCTGGAGAGAAAAACAGAGGTGGTTTGCAAAAGTTCTTGCCTACTTCAGTATCAGATCTTTCAGAAAGAAGCTGTATGTTGCTGTTTTCATTTGCCTGTCATCTTCCTTCTACTCTGCTAATGGTGACAGTCTGACCAATAACATTAATTGCCCCTGATAATCTTCTTAGATCAGGTGACTCAGACTTCCCATATTGATTCTGCCACTTCACAACACTTAAATTGGCTTTTCTGGAATCAGTGCTTGTCTGAGACTGAGAAGAAGTGCTATTTTTTCTTGGTGGGTATATTAGTCAGCCAAAGGGGTGCTAATGTGAAATACCAAAAATGGGTTGGTCTTTATAAAGGGTATTTACTTGGGGTAGAAGTTCACAGTTACCAGGCCATAAACCATAAGTTTCTTCCTTCACCAAAGTCCATTGTCACATGTTAGAGCAAGACAGCTGCCGACATTTGCCCAGGGTTCAGGCTTCTTGCCTTCCTCTCTTCCCGGGGCTGCATTTCTCTCCTGGCTTAGCTCCTGTTTCCTCCACAAGGTCAGCTGTAGGCGATCAGGCAAACAGTTTGCTTCTCTTCTCCTGGGGCCTTCTTTCCAACATCAAAGCTACTTCTCAAAGACTGCTTCTCAAAACTGTTCTGGCCATGCCTTTTATATTTGATTCCCCACCCACCAAGGGGTGGGGCTCAACTCCCTAATCATAACCTAATCATGCCCAGATTAACAGATCAGTTAACAAGCATGATCCAATTATATTTTTGGAATTCATAATTACATCAAATTGGCCAATGGTTACAGTGGGAGTCCAGTCTTGAATAGAAAAGGAAGATAGATATTTTTCCAAAGAGGAAATATAAATGGCCAAAAAGCACGTGAAAAGATGTTCAATATCAGTAGCTGCTAGGGAAATGTAAATCAAAACTACAATGAGATATCATTTCACACCTTATAGAATGGCCATTATTAAAACAAACAGAAACAAACAAACAAACAAAAAGCAGAAAACTACAAATGCTGGAGAGGATGTGGAGAAATTGGAACACTCTTTCATTGTTGGTGGAAACATAGAATGGTGCAGCCTCTGTGGAAAACAGTTTGGCAGTTGAGAAGCTAAAGATAGATCTGGCATTCCCTCTACTAGGAATGTATTCAGAGAAACTATAAACAGGGCTGTAAAGTGACATTTACACACCAATATTCACAGCAGCATTATTCACAAATGCCAAAGGATGAAAACAACTGAAGTGCCCATCAATGGGCGAATGGATAAATAAAATGTGGGCTATACATACAATGGAATACTATGGTGTTGTAAGAAGAAGAGAAATTGGGATACATAGGACAACATGCATGAATCTGGAGGAGATTATGTTGAGTGAAATAAGCCAGATACAAAAAGACAATATTGTATCGTCTCACTAATATGAACTAAATAAGGTGAGTAAACACATGGAGTTACAATCTTAAGTATGGTGTAGCAGTTTGATATTATTGATGAATTCCAAAAAGAAATAGTGGATTATGTTTGTAAACTGTTCTTTTCCTCTGGGTGTATTAGAGTGTTTTGGATTCAGATGTTTTACTTTTATTTAATTAAATTATTATTAGGGCTTTGATTGGGCCATATCAGTAAGGCGTTGAGTCCACACTCAAGTGGGAGGGGACTCACAGATAAAAGATATGGCAAAGGACAGAGCTTGAAGTTCTGATTCTGAGTTTTGAGCTGGAGCCTGGGAACTGAACACACAGGAGAAGAACACAGAGGAATAGAGAAGGCTCTTAGACATGGCAGAAGCCCCAGGGAGACAGAGCCCTTCTCCTGATAGTCTACAGCTGGCCTTGTGGAGATAGCAGAGGAGCTGAGCCCAGAGACAAGCAAGCCCCATGAAGAGAGGAACACAGGAAACCTGAACCCTCACAGACATCGGCAGTCATCTTCCTCCAACATGTGGTAATAGATTTGGTGAGGGAAGTAATATATGTTCTATGGCCTGGTAACTGTGGGCTTCTCCCCCAAATAAATACCCTTTACAAAAGCCAACAGATTTCTGGTATTTTGTATCAGCACCCCTTTGGACGACTAATCCATATGGGTTACTAGGATATAAGATGAGTGGGTGTGAGGTGCTGTTTCATTGCGGTTTTTCCTTGTTGATTATCTTTCTATGTGCTTATTAGCCTTTATCTGTCTTTGTTTTAATTTCCCACCCATTAAAACAAATATCAAACAATGGGTTAGCTTAAACAACAGAAGTTTATTGGCTAAAGATTTTGAGGCTAGAAGAAGCCCAGCAACAAATCAATGCTTTCTCCCCATGGCATACCATGTGCCTTGGTTCTTGACTTTTCTGTCACATGCAATGCACATGGCAAAATCTTTTCCTATCTCTTCTGGCTTCCATTGATTATAGCTTCTGGGTGTCTTCTCTCAGTCTGACTTTCACTCCACTTATAAAGTAGTCCACTATTCCAGTTTTAAGTTCAACCTTATTCAGTTGGACCACAGCTTTATTGAAGTAACATCTTGAAGAGATCTTATTTACAATGGATCCAAAGCCACCAGAATGTGAACCAAGACTAAGAAAATGACCAAACTGGTGTATACAATTGAATCCAAATTAGTCTTCTTTGGAGAAATGGCTATTCACGTCTTTTTCCCATTTTAAATTGAATTTTTTCTTCTTTTCTTTCCTTGTGTTATAGGACTACTTAATATATTCTGTTTATTAATACCTTATTAAATACATAACTTGCAAATATTTCTCCCGTTGCATGAGTTGGCTCTTTACTCTCTTGATGGTGTGTCCTTTGATTCAAAAAGATTTCATTTTTAATGAAGTCTAATCATCTATTGTTGTCTGTGCTTTTTGTGTCATATTTTTAAAATGTTAAAGGTCATGAAGATTTTCTTCTATGTTTTCTTCTAAGAGTTTTTTAATTTAGCTCTTTCATTTAGCACCTTTCATTCATTCTGAATAAAATTTTTGTATAAGGTAAGCATCTAACTTCATACCTTTACATATGTATACCAAACTTTCCTAGCATCATTTGTTCAAGAGCTTGTCCATTTCACAATGAATGCTCTTGGTACCCTTGTAGAAAATTAATCAACCATATAAGGGAGAGTTTATCTTTGTTTTCTCTATCCAATTCCATTGGTGTATATTTCTATTTTTGTAACAATACAGTACTGTTTTTGATTACCATAGATTTGTAGTAAGTTGTAAAATTAGACATATTAGTCCTTCAACTTTGCTTTTCTTTTTTCAAGATTGTTTTGTTTATTCACTATGAAATTTAGGATGACAATTTCTGTTTATACAATAAACACTATTGGAAGTTTGATAGCGGTTACATTGAATCTGTAAATTGCTTCTGTAGTATTGACATGTTAACAATATTAAGTCTTCCAATCTACTGACATTTTCCATTTCTTTAGGTGTTCTTAAATTTATCTCCACAATGTTTTGCTGTTTTCAGTGTGGAAGTCTTTCACCTTCTTGGCTAAATATATCCTTGAGTATATTTTTCTTTTAGATGGTACTGTAAATAGAATTGTTTTATTTTCCTTTTAGGATTGTTTTTGTAGTTTGTAGAAAACAATTTTTGCATGTTGATTTTGTACCCTGAAATTTGCTGAGTTTATTCATTAGTTCTAACAATTTTGTATATGTGTGTGTGTGTGTGTGTGTGTGTGTGTATGTATTCTTAGGTTTTCTACATATACATCCTGTCATTTGTGGACTGAGATAATTTTGCTTCTTCTTTTCAAATTTAGATATATTTCATTTACTTTTGCGCTTATTTACTCTGACTAGAACTTCTTCTACCATGTTTAATAGAACTGGTAAAAGCAGTCATCCTCATATGGGGGAAGAGTTTTCAGTATTTCACCATTAATATGATGTTAACTGTGTGATTTTCATATGTGCTTTTCATCAAGTTGAGAACGTTCAGTTCTACTTCTAGTTTATTGAGTGTTTTTATCATGAAAAGGTGTTGAATTTTGTCTAATCATTTTAGACAAAATGATCATGTTTTACTTTTTCTTTTTCCTTTATTCTATTAATGTGCTGTATTACATTGATTTTCATATGTTGAAGCTACCTTACATTTCACTGAAAAATACCACTTGGCCATGTGTGTAATTCTTTAAATATGCTGCTGAACTGGTATGCTAGTAATTAGTTAATTATCTTTGTTCATAAGGGAATTTTTATTATAGTTTTCTTTTTCCTTGTAGTGTCTTTATCTGAATTTATATGAGGGAAATGTTAGCCTTGCAAAACTAGTGTTCTCTCAGGTTCATTTTTTGTAAATGTTAGGGAGAGATTAGTGTTAATATTTTAAATGTTTCATGTAATTCACCAGTGAAGCCATCTCATCTTGGGCTTTTCCCTGAGAAGTTTTTGATTACTGATTTAATCCCCTTATTTTTATAGTTCTTTTTCGGATTTTCTATTTCTTCTTGAGTCAGTTTTGGTAGTGGAGCATTTGTAGAAATTTGTCCATTTAATCTAGGTTATCCAATATGAGTATACAATTGTTCATAGTATTCTCTCATAATCCTTTATATTTCTATAAAATTGATAGTATTGCCTAAACTTCCATTTCTAATTTTAGGAATTTGATTCTTTTCCATTTTTTTTTTGGTTAATTTACCTAAAAGTGTGAAATAGTGGTGATATTTTTAAAGAATCAACTTTTGGTTTTTTGATTTTCTCTATTGTTTTTTTATTATTATTATTCCCTATGTCATTTAACTCCACTAGAATATTCATTAAATCTTCTTCCCTCTGCTAACATTGAGTGTATTTAGCTTTTCTTTTCCTAGTTTTTTAAGGGGTAGAGTTAGGTTGTTGATTTTAGAGTTTTCTTTTCTTTTTTTTTTTTAAATGTAGGCATTTATAGTAATAAATTTCTGTCTTAGCACTGCTTTTGCTACTTCCTATTTATTTTTGTATATTGTGTTTTTGTTTTAATTTGTGTCAAGGCATTTTCTATTTCCCTTGTTTTTTCTTATTTGACCCTTCAGTTGTTTATGAATGTCTTTTTTAATTTCCACATATTCATGAAGTTTCCCATTTTCTTTCTGTTACTCATTTCTAGTTTCCTTTAGTTGTGATTGGCTAAGATACTTCTGATAATTTAAATATTTTTAAAAAGTTGGGGAGCAGATGTAGTTCAAGTAGTTGAGCACCTGCTTCACACGTATGAGGTCCCAGGTTCACTCTCCAGTACCTCCTTAAAAAAAAAGTTTTGGGGCTTGTTTTGTTTTGTGCTATCACATATAGTCTATCCTGGAGTATTTTCTATGTGCAACCAAAAAGACTAGGGACCCTGTGGTTGATGAGTAAACTGTTATGTATATTTCTGCTATATATAATTGGAATAGTGTTATGCCTTTTGTTTCTTTACTGATCTTCTGTCTGGTTGTACTAAACATTATTGAAAGTATGATATTTAAGTCTCCTGCTCTTATAGTTGAACTATAAACCATATTTTTTCTTTTCATTCTGTCCATTTTGTTTCATTTTTTCCATTAAGTGCTTATTCATTTATAATTATTAAATCTTCCTGATGGATCAAAACTTTATAAATACATGTTATTCTTTCTTTTGTAAACTCTTTTGACTTAAAGTTTATTTAGCCTGACAAATATATAGCCACTCCATCTCTATTTTGGTTATTATTTGCTTGGAATATCTTTTCCCATCCTTTTATTTCAACCTTTCACTTTTGTTTTCTGTTTTTTTTTTTTTAATATTTCTAGAATTCATTTTTTATAGACAGCATATGGATGAAGCATGCCTTTTAAATGAATTCTGTGCACCTCTGACTTTTAATTGTAGAGTTTAAACCACTTACATTTAAAGTAATTGTTTCTGTAGGCCTTATATATTTTCTTTTTTTCCTCATACCATCCATCACTGCCTTTTTTTCCATTCAGTTGATTTTTCATAAGTATCTTTTTAATTCTCTTCATTTTCTTTATATGTCAGAGTTATTTTCTTGGTGGTTACCTTGAGAATTACAATTATCAACTCAAACTTATCACAACCTATTTCGAAAAATACCTACTGCTTTCAATAGTATGGACACACTGGTCCTATATATCTCCATCCTACCCAGTTTATATTGTTACTGTCACAGATTACATCTTTATACATCAAGTGCTCACTAACATAGACATAATTATTTTATTATGCATTTATCTTTTACACTATATAGAAAAAGAAAGAAGAGCTGTTCTCTAAAGGTAAAATAATACTAGCTTTTACATTTACCTATATAGTAACCTTTAGGAGTGTTTTTTATTTCTTTTTATGGATTCAAGCTACTGTCCAGTGTTCTTTTATTTCATCTGGAAGGACAACCTTTAGCATATCTTGTAGGGCAAGTCCACTGGTAATGAACTCTTTCAGCGTTTAGTATCTATAAATATCCTAATTCTCTTTTGTTCTTTAAGGATATTTTGCTGGATATTTTTGGTTGACAAGCTTTTTGTATTGTGTGTGTGTGTGTGTGTGTGTGTGTGTGTGTGTGACAAGGACTTTAAATATGTCCTGTTGAGAATACCATGTACTGGATGAGTCACTACTCATGCTACTTTCAAAATTATTTCTGCTTTGAGTTTTAAAAATTTGCCTCAGTGTGCATCTCTCTGACTTTATCCTAATAGTATTTCATTGAACTTCTTGAATATGTATATTAATGTCTTTAATCATATATGGAAAAATTTCAGTTATTATTTCTCCAAATATTATTTTCTGGTCCCTTTTTCTTTTCTCCTTCTGGGGCTCATATGATGCATGTATTGGTAAACTTCTTCATGTCCCACAGACTTCTCATTTATCTCCATTTTTTTGTTCTTTTTTCTCTTCCTACTCTATAATATAATTTCAATTACCTTTTTTTCAAGTTTGCTGATTATTTCTTCTGCCTTTTCAAATGTGTTGTTGAAAATCTTTAGTAAATTTTTCATTTCCGTTATTGTACTTTGCAGCTCCAGAATTTATGTCCAGTTTCTTTTGACAAACATGATTTCCATCTCTTATTGACATTCTTATTTTTTGCATTCATGGTATTCCTGATTTCCTTCAGTTTGTTGTCATGTCTGATATCCATTCAGCATATTTAAGACAGTTGATTTAGGGTCTCTGACTATTAATTCCAATGTGTGGGTTTCCTCATGGAGGTTTCTGTCAAATATATATATTTTACTGTCAACAGACCATAATTTCTTGTTTCTTTGTATGCTTTGTAATTTTGATTGAGAATTGGACATTTGCATATTATTATATGGTAACTCTAGAATAGAATTCTAATTCTCTCATTGCTGATTTTTGTTTGTAGAGGGCTGCTGCCATCCCTTTCTGACTTTTCCACACTATTTTTACAAAGTGTCTATCCTTGTGTGTATTTACTGAAGCTTCCAATCCACAATCTTTGTAATCAGCCAGTGATCTGGCAATGATTTCCTGAAATGTCTGGCTGCAGAAAGTGGGGTGGGTGGGCAAATGTTCTGACTCTTTAAATATTCCACTACATACCTCCATGGGAAGCCACTGCAGCCAAGGAAGGCTGAAGCCAAGGCAAGTGTCTGCTTCTGTCCTTCACAAGCTCCAGACAAATCAAAATGCAGAACCCTAAATATTTGGAGAACAAAGTGTCCACTGCTGCCTTTACACTATTCCATTGTTCTGGGATTTGGGGCCATTATCTTTACAACCATCAGGACTAAAGAATGAGGAAGCGTATTTGGATGCTTAACAAATATTACAAGCACCTCCCTTCATCTAGCATCTCCCTAGTTGTTATAAATGTCTTATCAGGCTCCAAAGTTCAAAAATCAGTGATTCCAATCACTCCTGCTGAAGAGTTACTTTAATGGTTAGAAGTAAGCACTAGAGTCTCCTACTGTACCATATTGCATGACATTACCTAGGAGAGTTTGTTTTTAATGGGCATATATATTTTTTAATTTAACAGAAAGATTTCATGAGCAAATTATAGCCATACTATTCCAGAAAACAAGAAAGATAAAAATAGAAAGATGGAGAAGTTAGAACAAAGTATAAAGAAAACAAAAGAGAGAACAGGGAGCTCTAAGGTCATAGTGATATAATTCTATTTCCTTCTGTGTAGGCTACAGAAGAAAAAATGTTCAGATAGCCACTCTTTCTATAATCAATATTTGAGATATGGATTATCAGGTTTGTATAAACACCCTTACCATGTATTAAAATTATATTAATCATTGTTTGAATATTTCCATTAGATTTTAAAAAGCTTCAAAACGATAAAACAAAAACATGCTTGACTTAAAATCATCAAAATGTTAATGACAAGAAAATACACATATATGCATATATATTTATATATCATTTTACAAATATTGGTATGTACTGTGAAAAATCTTGATTTTTATGAACAATAAAAAAATGTTAATGACATGCTTTCTAATTCAAAATTTCATTCTCAGATTATTACACTGATTTAAAATTATGTCCAATATTCCTTTTTTTTTTTTTTCAAATAAATGAGACTGCTATATCACTGATCTCTTAACAAAGGATATGTTTTATCTCAGTTTTTGTAAGTTCCACGAAGAGGAAGAGTTTGGGGAGTGACATGAGGTCATCCACAGAGTAGAAGTGTGAAATGCTGTATTCAGGGACACTAGTCCACACTATTTAAGGCAGCCTAACAACAGCATTCCAGTAAATATTTATGACAGAGCTTTTGTAAAGAATGATGATTTCATTTGATCTTCTCTGTACAGTATGAGTGGTGAAGCCTTGAGGCAGTGTAGCTTGGTAAACATGTTTTATTACATGGAAATGTTTCTGTACTTTTAAGTAAAACTAACAATGTTTAAAATGAGAACTATGTTTCTAATCTATACTTAAAAACAAATGAAATGTGATCACGAAGATGAGTTTGATCTTGGAATACACAGGAGAAATGCTGCTACATAATAGCCTATTTTCTTTTTTAATGTAGTTTATACCACATACTAAGTTGGCAAGCAGAACTGAAAACAACCAAGTTGGGTGACAAGCATATGTGAGATATCTTCATGTTGTAGTGTTTTATTAAATTTAGTAATCCTGAAATTAAATGATATCTAATAATTGCAGGTATGGTGATATGTCAGGAATATCTATACACAGTAACATTTTCTTTTATTAAATATACCTCGAATAAAATAACCATAAGAAACTCTCATAATGTAAAAAAAAATCAATGTGAAATATTTGTCGATTATCTATATAAATACAATCACTTTTTTTTTTTTGCACTCGCTGTCTTGCTCTCTGTTTCTGTTTGCTGTATGCTGTCTGTGTCTGTTTGTCTTCTTTTCTTCTCATCTTCTCTTTAGGAGACACTGTGACCCAATCCTGGGACCTCTGATGTAGGAGAAAGGCACTCAATTGCTTGAGCTACCACAGCTCCCTAGTTTGTTGTGTCTCTCATTGTCTCTCCTTTTTCTCTTTTAGTTGTGCCAGCTCTCCGCGCAGGCCAGCTTTCCATGTGGGCCAGCTCACTTTTCACCAGGAGGCCCTGAGAAATGATCCCAGACCTCCCATATGGTAGATGGGAGCCCAATTGCTTGAGCCATATCCGCTACCAATTTTTTTTTTATTTAAATACATTTAAGCTAGCAACCCTTATGAAATCTTGATAAGAGATGACTTATTAAGTTACCTCCTCAATGGATATGGATAAGCCAATTTAGAAGTTTTCTTTCCTTCTATGACATGATGCCATAGTTAGAATTGCTGCTAGTAAACAAAACTCTACAATTGATCCCACTTGACACGAACATGTTAATAAATTTCACCTTTTACTTCATCAAATTTTTTTTCTAATTAAACCATTCTTTAGTATGCTAAGAAGTAAAAGAGCATTCACCTGTCTGAAGAGGATGGACTTTTGTTTCTAATTTCATTTTCACCATTTCTGAACTGGTTGTGCATCTTTATGTTAAAACAGCTTTTACTCAATGAGATTAATCTCCTCAGGCTTTACTTATTTCATCTGTACATGAACTCAGGAGCTCTAATATATCTATGGAAAACATTCATTATCTCTTTGGAAATGAAATTTTTCACTGAGAGCTCTATGTCTGAAAGAGGTTCTCTCAATCCATTTAAATAGTCCTTAGTTGGAAACAGCAACAAAGACCTTTAAGACTCTGTGTATGATTTAGGAACCTAGGTCAGTGAAACAACTTACAATATGCTAGCTTTTACCCTTATACATCATCACACATGCCTCTTACCATGTTAGAGTAGTAGTTTCTAAGGCAGAGCAATCTGAGGACCTCAAGTACATCTTATTAACTTCTACTTTATGTAAGCTTTATAACATAAAATGTATATCAATGAAATAATGCAAACATACAATATATTATCAAATAAATATAGGTACTGAAGCCTCAAAAGTTTATCCTGATTGAGGTACATCATTACAGTAAATTGAAAACATTCATTGTTCCAAAGCTAGTGTGCTTATTTATTTAAATCTCAATTTATTTAAAAAATATTTTATGGACTGCCATAAGAATTTGGATATAATCAATTCTTATTTCTTAATTATATAAAGTCCTTGGATAAATACTAGATATCTTTAAAAACTCAATGGCACTATTAAAATCCAAATTTTCTTGTCAACTGGCATCCAATACCATTATTTTTATGACTAATCTACCAAAGTGATTTCCAGTTGCTATAAAGCAAATTCTCTGTACTTTTCTTTTATACATTCTTTCAATGACATTTGCGTCTATGAACTTTACCTTCCTGCACAGCAGGCAATACACTACTCAATTCTATCAATGATTTCATTCACTATAATTTAAATAATTATTACTTAGTTTATTTTAAAAAATAATTAATATCAGAGTAAACTACAAGATTTAAGTAACTGCTATAACATGCTCACAAACCTCAAATGTTTTAAGACATCATTTCAAAGAAGTTAAGGACTAGTCATAAGCCCTTGACATTTGATTCAGATTTAAAGAAAATTGTTTGAAATGTTCCTATTTCAGGTTCAGTTGATGTGCAACCCACATGGTTTCCTCAATGCAAACCTTGCATTCACCAGGAAAAATAATTTTGATATTCATCTTCTTTTTAAAGAATTTCTATACTCAATAAGGACAAGAGAATGGAATGGCAAGTCTACAAGACATTCAGTGGGGACATCTTTATTCCTTGACTTGGTGAATATTTTACTTTGAACACATTACTCAAATTAATAAACTCTATTATTGCCCTTCCAATGCAGAAAATATTGCAATTTTCAATTTTCTTTGCCATTGTTTTTTTATGCGATAGTGATTTGTAAATCAGACCTATATGTGGAAATAATAATTGTATATATAATAATAGTCGAAATAATTATATCTACATATAATTATTATTTCCACTAATCACCCCATTGAGCTGATAAAGTCATCCTTGAGAAACAATTTTTAAAAAATATTTGAAATTTAAAGGTAAAATAAAAGTCCATCATTATATTATGTGAAAATTATTATTGTACTGAATTTCTAAGATTTATTACTTATTTTCTTTATTGTTTTTCAATTTAAAAGCTTCAATAATTATACAGCTTGTTTGCTTCAAAGTTATTCTGAAAAATAGACAAAATTTTATGTACATTGTAAATTTATGTTTAGGTTACTTATCCTTGGCCAATTTTACATGCAGAGAGAATTATAAGTGGTAAATGAATGCTTTGCAATTTTGAAGATGACTACTGAGCTTGTATTAAAAGTAGACAAGAGTGAAACAAAATTCTCTAAGGAGCTGTGATAGTCTTTCCTTGGAGTGTTCTATTTATTCTTAGTCATAAAGAAGATCCATGATTCAATCAATGGAAATTCATAACGTAGCCTAGTATTGTAAGGTGCCTAAGAGTTACCTACTGGGACCCTCCTTGTTGCTCAAATTTGGCCTCTCTCTAAGCCAAACTCAGCATATAAATGCAATAGTTTCCCCCCAGAGTGGGACATGATTCCCGGGGATGAGCCACCCTGGCACTGAGGGATTGCTACCAAGTACCAACAAGCAATGCAACTTGAAAAAAAAAAAAAAAAAAAAAGACCTTGACAATAGGGGGTAAATGTAAAGACAAATGAGTTTATATGGCTAGGAGACTTCAAAGTGAGTCAGGAGGTCATTCCAGAGGTAACACCACTTATGCATGTCCTAGCAGGATCTCATTGAGAGCCAAAGTAGATACTACCCCAAAGAGTAAGGCTCCTGAGTACTGTGGAGATATCCAGACACTATACTCAGGGCAAATAGCTCAAGAGTTTGGTCCCTTGCCAGCAGGCCCTACTTTGGTATTTATACACCGCAGTGTGATAGAGTTGGACTCAGTTGTGGTTTCCCTACACATGGCTCTTCTGTCCTATTTGAACTTATAATTAGTGCTAAAGTTGGTAGGTGTACAACCAAGAGACCTAAATCTTTGGGCTGTCCATGTACCAGCTGGACCCTGAATAGCAACGGAGTTGCAACACCTACTGTCCAGTTCATTGGACTCACCCAGGACAACTAACAAGGGGGAGATGATGGATAAGTAACATACCAAAGAACCAAGCTTGTCTACAACTGCAAGCCCTAGATTCCCATCCATCGGTCATTTGGGATCAAAGCTTCCCCCACCCCCCATTAAAGGTGGAGTGGGCATCACCATCCCACAATCTTCAGGTTTGGGGAATGAACTATGGACTAAAGTAGACTTACTTGCATTCTACTATAGACTTATTGTAATTCTAGCAATGGAAGAAATATCATTGATGTGGAGGCAGTGGCCACTGGAGGTTCTGAGGGCAAGGAGAGGGAAAAACAGGTGTAACGCGAGGACATTTTCAGGTCTTGGGAATCGTCCTGAATGACGTTACAAAAGACAGATACAGGACATTATCTATCTTGCCATAATCTACAGAATTGAGTGGGAGAGAGTGCAAATGACAATGCAAACTATAGTCCATGCTTAGTGGCAATGCTCCAAAATGTGTTTATCAATTGCAATGAATGTACTGGATTAATGAAATATGTTGCTAATGTGGGAAAATATGGGAGGTATGGGAAACATGGCATGTGGGAATCCCCTATATATTCTCTTTAACATTTATGTAATCTAAGTATTTTTTAAAATATACAAAAATAAGAATGGATAAACAATTTATTAAACACTTTGTGAAATGTATTTCAACATCAAGGTCAGTTTCCAATGACAGCTTAACAGTGAAGCTTTTCTGAAAACAGGAAGCAAATTTTGTGCCATCACAAATTTTTTTCATAGCCTTTCACATGGTATAACATTCTGCGTTCATTCCTCACAACCCAATTAGAGTAAAAACTCATTAAGGACAAGTCTTAGTGTCACATACTTGTAAGGATCTTGTCAAATATTTAGAACTCAATAAATAATGCTAAATAATTTAAAAATTAAGATAGATTTGGGGTGATATAGTAGGAAATATTGGGAGAAAGGATTTAGTATGGATAAAGAAAGTAAATTGTCATAGATGAAAAAAGAACAGAGTAGAGTTTTTAGAAATGGATTTTTAAGTGTCAGAGTCTGCAGAGTCTGAGTATAGCAATAAAGTGGCTATCAAATTTGGCAATTTGGAGATCATTGGTAACCTTTGAGAAAACACTTTCAATGGGGATGGGTATTAAAGTAAAAGAACAATGGGTTGAGAAGGACAGAAAATAAAGAAGGGAAGCAGCAATCAAAGATCATTTCTTTGAAGAATTACAGGTGAAAAAAGAGACAAAAAAGAGAGTCATAGAGGAGGAAATGAAGTAGAGGTAATGACAGCTTGGGAGCACAGGGATAGTGGAGAAAGGTACTTAAAAAAGCACTTTAGAACATCATCCTTTCTTAGAACATATCTTTACTTGGTATTATTGCACAATGAGTAGCATTCTACTGTTACACTAATTTCTTTTACTAACATTTTCTCATATATTTTACTATTTCTGCCAATCCCCAAAAGGCTAATTGTATCATCATTTTCTTCCCTATGTCTTGCTCTGGCCCACATGTTCTTATGTACTTTCTTAGTTCACTGAGGCCCTCCTATCATAAGAAGTTCTTTCTATAATGTGAAATATTATTCATTGTATAATAGTTTCATGAAGGTAAGAGTTTTTTTGTGTAAGTTAGATTTGGCCAGCAAATGTGTATGCCACAATGCCCACATCTGGAGTACAGGGCAGTTTTGCTAATTGATCTATGGTAGATTTGCGTAAATCATTGAAGCAGCTCCAACAAAGAAATTTAGTGGATGATTCCAATCAACCAAATACTCAGAGTAAACTTTTGTCTTTTTTGAGATAGTAAGTATTCTTGGTTAAGTTAAGGTCATATATTTAGCCTACCATTTCAAAAAGAAAGATTATTTTTCATCTAAAGTCTAAAACCTAAACAGTATCTTGAAGGTATATCCTTTTAGTCAAAGGGAGAGAATATGCATTTAATCATTTCTTAAATTTTCATTGATTTATTAATTTCTCTCTGCTAAATACTCTGAGGGACCCAAAGATAAATATATACAAAGTAGGTTTTTTACTTCAACGATTTTTTTATATAGTTAATGTGTGGCTAACAATATAGAATTCACACATGTTACATATTAAGGTGAACGATTAAAACCCATCAATTTTTTTTTCAAGCCCATCAATCTTTAATTCATAAAGACATACACATGCATGCACACATATATTAGGCAGGAAAGAATTTATCTACTTTGAGAAACACACTACAATTTTCAGCAGAATTTTTCCTAATCCATTTATTATACTCTGAGACGGAGAATAAACAAATTAGTCACTTTGTTTTGTTGTTGCTTTATAATTTTGTAACTGTTGACAAGGCTGCAGATGCCGTTTTAATTCTCTTGCTCTAATACCCATTCCATATTAACTTTGCCATCACCCAAAACTTCAGATACATTTGTATGATTTAACTGGAAGTTACGTAAAATTCCATGGTTACTCCTGAAACATTTGGTCCTTTTGGTTTGCACAGCATGAAGTTGAAGAGGCTTTCATTAAATATTGTCTTTCAATATGCTGGAATCAAAAAGTGGTCCACAAAATCACTTGTTTTATACTTATTCCTTCCTTCCCACTAGTACTATATCCCCAAGATGATAAGGATCCCTCATCTTAAAGAAGAAATGTTCTTGTTGTATATTTTTTCAGTTGCATGAAGAGGCCCATGTGGTCAGGGGGAATCTATACTACAACATTGAATGGAAAAGTTATTGTGTTCATGGGTAGACACATTCTTCACTTGGGAACTAAGTACCCTAATATAGTAAAGCACAATTCATAAGGAGGGAAGGTAGACATTTTTAGAATGGGATTATTAGGAACAACAAAGAGAGGTGTCACTTCCTGAAATTTCCTTATTTTCTAGACCCATTTTAATAACTATGAAACAAAGAGCACAAATATCTTTATCATTAGTTTGAAGTATCATATAATGCAAAATGATTCCTAACCTCGCACTATCACTTAATCTTCAGTAGATCATCCTACTCTCATAGCAATTCAGCTGATTATGACTGATGGAGAACATGGTAGCCCGCTAACACCATATATATCATTCAATAGCCTGACTTCTTTCATTGCAAATGAGTTCTTTCTCAAAATCAATATTGTTTCAGAATTCTTGGAAATGAGTAAATTTTTCTGCAAGTTCACTGATTATGTGTTGGAGGAAGCATGGCAGATCAGGAAGGCAACTATGTCACCAAAAGAAGTGCCCGTTAAAGGTAAGATAGCCTTGGATAATGTTATCTGCAACCATCTCAGATATTTTGAGCATCACTGAATTCATTGGCCCATGAACAACAAGTCACAGACTTCTTCATTGCTGACTAGAGCAAGTTGATTCTTGACCTATGATAAAGTCAAAGCTAGCATTATGTGTTACTAAGTAAATGAGTTGGAATAACACTCCCAAATGTGTTATATGATTTATCAAATCCCAAAGACACCCTCCATGTGTTCTGCCTCTTAGAAGTAGGGAGGGAAAGATATCATAACTTGTATTTCCCTTTAGAATATATATCAAAGTATTTCTCAGACAACTGAACCTCTGGAATATAAATAGTAGGCTCCTGAATTTTCATTGAATTTATCTCCTTCTATCTGGCCCATGTGTATCTTAACAGAGCATTAAAAGTATCTGTTGTGTTCCACTTATTAATTTACAAGTCATTCTAAACTTATATGGCACCTATAAACATGATGCAATCAGTGTAGGGAAGTTGCGTGACAGTCTACAGAATGATGGGAAAATCAAAATCCTTACAAGCTAAACCATGACATAGACCTAGAAAACTAATGGATTCTTGAGTCAAGAAAGTAAAGGTGTCATGTTGTAACTTCCAAATGAGAGCAAACTGTTTCTTGTATTCTCTGCTAATTAAGGGAGAGAGTGAGAGTGAGAGTGAGAGTGAGAGCAAGAGCTGGTGAGAGACAGAGAATGTCAGATAAATAGCTACATATTTTAGGTTCCAAAAGCTGGGCTGATTTATTATGATGCAGAGTTATAAGATGCACTTCTGAAAGTGCATCTTACAACTGTATTTGTGAACATGTACCTGTGAACACATTTTGAGTATGTTTTTCTCCTCCTGATTTACCGCTAGACTTCTCAGACTTTCCCAGGCAAATAATAAATGCAAATGTGTAGCAAATATGCATTTTCAATGGATATTGAGTAATGCTATAGTTTCTAAATTTTAGATTCATGATTATGAATATGTAAACCACCAACTTGGATATAATATTTCACAATTTTATAGTTTTTATCTGTGCATGACAACCCCAAATTCAATAACAACATATCTGAATTTTCATTTTTTTATCCCTAAAATTTATTCTTTTACCTGAATTTATTTACTTCCCTTAGGATATCATTTATGGTCATTCTTTTCTATTTATTTATTTTATCATCTTCACAGCCTAGAAATACATCAAAGAAAACCGCAAAAATTTCTAAGGTTGTCACTATACCTTCTCTCTCTCTCTCTTTCTCTCTATCATATGTTTAGGGAGCGAAACAACCCAATTTTATCTTATCATTAACTAAAAATATAGGCAGGTGCATTTCTTTGTCTTCCCTATATATATAGATTACCAAAACCAAGGAAGAGTAATGTATCTCCACCCTATAATTACAAATATATCTCCTATTTCTTTGTGATATGGATCCTTCACTTAGAACAAGCTATTTTTTTAATGGTCCCTCCTAATTTTCCTTATGTCATGAACATTCTGCTTTTTTCTCATTCTCTTCCAAGTCAACTTCAAATTCAGATTTCTCCAGACCTGTAGAACCATGTGGCACCAGTTGAGCAAGGTGTATCTAGATGTTGGTGGGATGGGTGCTGTTTTCGTTTGCCACAGGTGCCAATGCAAAAATACCAGAAATAGGTTGACTTTTATAATGGGGATTTTTATGTTTGTTTTTAACTTTATTTATATAGAAGTTTTAGATAACAGAAAAGTTACATCGAAAATATAGGAGATTCCCATATAACCCCCCTCATATTTTCCCCTATTAATAACATCTTTAATTAGTGTGGTACATTTGTTACAACTGATGAACAAATATTGACGCATTACTACTAATCTTGTTCTATAGTTTACATTCTGGTTTACACTTTGCACTATATAATTGTACAAGTTTGACAAAATGTATAATGGCCTATATTCATCTTTGCAATACCATGAAGAACAATTCTAATGTCCTGAAAATGCCCCATGTTATACCTATTCTTCCCTTTCCTTCCCTTAGAACTTCTGGTGATTACTATCTGCAGTTTGGCAGTTTGATATAGTTTGGGAGTTTGATATAGTTATGAATTCCAAAAATAGATATTGGATTATGCTCGTAAACTGGTCTGTTAATCAGGGTATGATTAAGTGATGATTAGGGCATTGACTGGGCCAGGTCAGTAGGGTGTTGAGCCCCACCCCTTGGTGGGTGGGGTCTCGAAGATAAAAGACATGGCAAAGGACAGTGTTGGAGCAGTTTTGAGTTGGAGTTGTGATGCGGAGTCTTGAGCTGGAGCCCTAGGAAGTAGCGTACAGAGGAGCTTGGTCGTGAGGAAAGAGAGAAGGCCCTGGGAAGAGAAGCAAGCCATTTGCCTGATAGTCTACAGCTGGCCTTGTGGCACAAAGCAAGCCTGAGCCCAGAGAGAGGCAAGCCCCAGGAAGAGAGGAACCCAAGAAGCCTGAACCCTGGCAAACAGCAGCAGCTGTCATGCTCCAGCATGTGGCAACAGACTTTGGTGAAGGAAGAAACGTATACTTTATGGCCTGGTAACTATAAGCTTCTATCCCAAATAAATACCCTTTATAAAGACCAACAGATTTCTGTTATTTTGCATCAGCACCCCTTTGGCTGACTAATACACTATCTTTATATCAATGTTACCAGTTCTTCCATTACTAGAATAATAATAAGTTTACTTTGGTCCAAAGTTGCATTCCTCCCATACATTTGTTCATTCCTCAGTCTTGAGGATTTTAGGACAATGATGCCCACTCTGCTTCTGATTGAGAGGGGACTTAGATCCCATGGGAGAGATGGATGTAGCTGTCTTGCTTGAAGTAGAAGATACTCTCTGTTTTTTTGGGATAGGTGTTGTCCATTATCATCCTTTTGTTAATTGTCCTGGGTGAGTCCGATGAACTGGAGAGTAGGTGTTGGCTGCAACTGTCTTGAGATTCAGGCTCAACCGGCATATGAACAGACTGAAGATTTAAGTTTCTGGGACATATATTTAGCTGATATAGTGCTAATTATAGGTTCAAATGAAAGGGACAGAAGAAGCATTTGTAAAGAAATTGTAAATGAGTCTAATTCTGTTACATACGGAGATACATTAACATATATTCCAGTGTAAGGCCCACCAATAAGGTGCTGATTTCCTGTGGTTATTTGCCCTGCCTGTAGTGTCCAGATGTCTCTAGAGCCTTCAGGAGCTCCCTTGAGGCACTGTTTACTGTGGCAGATAGTGAAATCCTCCTGAGATGTGCATAAGCATAAGCTCTAGATTGACCTCATGATCACTTTAATGGATATTTATTAAGGTAAAATCTTATAGCTCCAAGGCTGTGAAAATGTCCACATTAAGGCATCTCCATTGAAAATAAACATCTCACCCAAGGTCAGCTACTGGTAGGTCCTGGATGTCTGCCACATGGCAAGGCAAAATTGCAGCCAGTCACTGCTTTCTCCTCCAGGCTCACTTTCTTCCCAAGCTCAGCTGTGGACAATCAGGCATATTACTCTTCTCTCCCTGGGCTTAGTCTCTTCAGTTTCAGCTGCTTTGCTTTTTCCAGCCTCTGACCTCTCTCTCAGCCTTTTGGGGTTTCTCTGTCTTTCTGCAGCTGTAGGTGATTCTATAGTCCTCTTTCACATGGCAGGATAATATGACAGTTCTCTTTCTCTGTGGGTCTCTGAATGCTTCTCACATTTATAAAAGACACCAGCAAGAGGGCCAAGACCCAGCCTGGGTCACACCTCAAAGAAATATTCTAATCAAAGGCCCCCAGCTGAATTCAATCCAGTCAAAGAGTCCCACATTCACAGGAATGGATTAACTCTAAGAATACGATCTTTTCTGGGATTCACAGACACTTCAAACTGTCACAGCTACATTTCATCAACATATCGCCTGGGGATTATGATGTTTACTTCAATGGAGATACCTGACGAACCTCTTCCTCAACCCCATTGGCTATAAGAACAGTTAATATCTAGTAATGTCCAAGCATTATTCATGAAATAACACTGACCAGAAAATTTGTAATGAGGCAGAAAATGAATTGCTAACTACCAAACTAGTTAATAAGTTTATGGAGAGCATCATGCTTTATACTACTGTATTCTTTATACCTGGTATAACATGTCATATTAGAAAGCAGCTAAGAAGTCTTATATTATGATTATTATTCAAATAATCAATATGCATTACATTTCAGTTAATATCTAAATGTATGCTTTTAAAAATTGACATAGTATAAGGACTTCAGAATTGGTAAACAATTATGAATTGTCAATATATGAGGAATTTTTATTATGTTTATATATTAAAGGAAAAGAACACTGTTTTGAAATTACTAACTACATGATTTAATTTGTTATGCCAAAGCCAATTTTTATTACAGATAGAATAAATGGCTTAGGAAATAAACATGAGCAATGACTATAAACTCTCAAGAACTGTTAAATATTATAAAATTGTTTTTGGATATATTCTATAGTAGTAAGACACATTAAGTCAACCTTGCCCTGAATTTATGTTCCTATGTATAAATATATATATATAGACATATATGTCATACATATAATAAAATGATACAATATAAGAATGAAATGAAAAAGTAAATCAATGAATACAATATTAGAGCAATATTTTTTGAAGGCAAACATGCCAATATGAGCTCTGATTTAGTCATCTCATAAAACTGCACCATCAAATCTGTCAGCATTTGTATAAAAGTTCTTCAAAGAAAATTGAGATTTTATAGCAAGCAGTGTGGTAGTATCATTCATTTTGAATGATAAATAAGTAATCCCTGAGAACTGGTAGATGGTTGGCATTATTTCAGTAGGACATAAAGCTGTATTCAGTATTTATTACATGGTGATAGTGTCACAACAAAACTTTTTGAACTGTGCAAAACCTATTTGTATATGATTTATTTGGAGCTTCTGTATGTATTTGTATATATGTACATGTGTCTGGAACCTAGGCCAAGGAAATTTTTATTTAAGTTTTATATGCTTATTTTAGTGAGAGAAAATTTACATAACTCTGAGCTAAGGCATTAAACTTCTCTAATAGAAGAATTAAACATATATATATTGAATCACATGATGTCAACTAGAGAAAATTATCAAATAGTGATTAAAAGATATATGACTAGCTAATCTACATGTGATGTATCTAAAATAATATGCATGTTTACATTTTTGCTACTTAATATTTATGTAATACGATTTATTACTAAGCACAACCACAAAATTAGTGAAAAAAGAGCTTCCTGTAGAAAGCAAACAAATGGGCAGCAATAGCAACCACAGCAGGGTATATGATGTGACAATCAAAAGAGAAGATCTCTTTACATTATGTCTAAAAATGGTGAATTTCTCTTTCTGGTCATGAAAAGCAACAGAAACTTTCCATTACTCTTGCATATTTTTAAATATTAATTTGAATTTCAAAATTGATTGAAGTACTTAAATTCTACCTTGTTTTTTGTGGTAATTCTCTGTTAGTTTGTTCTAACTCTGTGATGAAGAGCAGTAAATGAAAATAATAAAATGAGTGAATAATTTGGAAGCCCATATTGCTACAATGGAAAAATCTCACTCTCTCCCATCATTTATCCCAATACCTATACCATCATTAGACAACTATAAACAAATTTTCATCAGAAAATAATTTTTATAAGTTAAATATTTTTTCCTCTAATTCCTTTAGTGTTTCCCCTCTTGGTCTGTGCAATATCTTCAAACCACACTGAATAAAACAATCCTTTATTTTTATGAACTTATCTTTTACAAATTTCTCTCAGTCTCATCCCCATCTTCCAGGCTAAAGACTGTAAAAACACCAGTTAATCTTTTAACCATTTCAAGGCTATTTTTTACCTTCCCTTCATGTTATGAATAAATTATCAGGTAGGCTGTACACTATTAAATCCAAATATATCTTAAGGAATTTTTTATAAGTCTATGACATTTTTCACATCATTCTGGGAGAAAAGGTTTCTGAGATAGTAAATATATACACCTACCCATCTGAAAGAGTAACATTTATTACGTGATATCAGCATTATGACCTCAGGAACTTTAGACTCATTAGTTATATAGCACCTTATAAGGGCTTTTTTTTTAAATAGTGTAGCAAAGGAAAAATTGCTATATTATTCTGTGGATTTCTCTTTCTCTCTCTCTTTCTGTTCTGTTTATAAAGGTCTCCAGTAATAGGATTAAGACCCATACTGAATGAGGTGGATCACACCTAAACTGAATTAACCTCATTGAGGAGTCCTACTTACAATGGTTTTACACTTACAGTAATGGATTAGATGTAATACCATGTTTTTCAGGGGTACATACAGCTTCAACTACACTTATATTTTTTTTCCCACATTTCTTTTTCTTCAAATTTATAATTTATAGGTGTTACTGGGCATTGAACCTGGGACCTTGTACATGGGAAGCATGTGCTCCACCACTTAAACTACGTGTCCTCTCCTCCATATATCTATTTTGCCTAAATTTGCTTGAAGAAGCTAACATTAAATGGTATAGAAATTTAATTGATCAAAATACCATATAGTGTATATTTTTAAACATAAAAAGACAATTCTAAAGCTGTTAGACACCTTAATTTGATAATTTAAAAAATTAGTCCACATATTCTAGATTGAATACTACTTATTGAAAAAATGTTTCTTACTAGTAACAATCAGGGAAGAAATAGTCCAATAATAAAGAAATGATTCTTGAACATTAGTAAATTTGGTGCTTAAAAAGGTGTATTAATTATTCTTGCTTATTAATGAAGATACACCTATGCTTGTTAAGTTCACCTAAAACCAATAAGAATATGAACAAATGAGCAAAGAGATTATTTTCAAGTGATTGAAAAAACTCACTTTCAAGGACATTCCAGGCAGAAGGAAGAGCCAGTGAGGAAGTCTGAAGTGAGCACATCCTTAGTTTGATTGAGAAGAGGAAAGAGGCCAATGCACTAAAGCAGCATGAAGGTGAGGATGTATGATAGGTGATGCTCTGGTAGAGTCTGGTAGGCCATTTTAGGGATGTAGATTTTACAGATGCTACTCTTATAGGTTTGCTCTTGTTTGATTTGACATTTTAAGAGGATCGCTTTGGCAACCATGTGAGAAATAAACTGGTGGCAAAAGGTAGGGGCAAGATAAGTCAGGAAGATATTGAAGTAATCCAGGTGTGGTGACTTGGCGTGAATTGTTATCAGTGAGGATTACAGGAACTGATTGGCATAGTAGCATTTTCTAACAGTATGAGAGAAAGAAAAACATAAAGATTGACCTCAAAAATTTTAATGTGAAGGGAGTGACTACAAAGCAAAAATTTTAATGAGAGGAAGGAGTGTTACTACAAAGTGAAATAGGGGGGACTTCTAAAGGAGAAAATCTGGGGTAATATTCAGGGGGTTTCCATTAATATAAGAAAGATAGAATGATTATTGAGGGATGTTTACCTGAAAAATACTAATGATAAACTCAGAGAAATAATTTGCCATAAATGTGATTGAAAAGGGGTTAATTCAAATAGTTCATGTCAATCAATTTGACAAAAAAAAAATCTAAGTCTCTCACTGAAAAAATATGTAAATATATGAATAGACAATTGACAGAAACAGGAAAGTAATTGGCAAAATTATTTTTAATTTCAGTGAAAGGCAACTATAGAATTATATAGATGTATTAGAATAGTAAAGAAGCTTAATGGTTGCTTATCATATTTGCAGAGGTGTGTGTATATGTCTCTGTGTGTGTTTGAGACAGAGAGATAATGATTATACCCAACAGCAGGAAAATGTAGTGATATGAAATGAGCACAGTTACACAGAGATATTGTTGAAGAAGTAAGATCAGTTAATCATATTCAATTAAATAAGATACTTAAAATATTGATGTATTTTTACTAAGCAATTTCAATAATAACACAAAAGAGAAGAAAAAAGATGTAAGGAAATAAATTATATCACAATTTATTTATAATTATGAGAACAAATTAAAAAAATAGAAATATGATTAAATATGCCATAATTTTCCTGTTTGCTTCCCTTTGATATAATAGGATTCTGTACTGAATTTATTTAGCCTTATATATGTCAATATTTTTCAGATATTTTGAAAACAACACACACTTTCATTTTATAATCAGATATGAAACAAAAGTAAAATATATTAGATCATGCATTCTATTGTAGAATGTGTATAATGAAGCACAATAAAATATATTTATAAATTGCAACAATAAAATATTGATACCCACTGAAAATAAAACTATATATTAAAGTAGCTGTTTTTTTATCTGGCTATCTAGCTATCTTTCATCTAGCTATCAGGTTATCTATCTGAATTTCCTAATGACAATAAGGTATTGTGAATCATTGGAAACTTCAAGCATTTTTCAATAAATAGTATTGGAAGAAATACTTGGTAACATTACGAAAGCAAGCAATTTTGACCTTATGTTGTTTTGGTGTATGCATATTTTCTATTTGCTTTTTACAATGACAACTATATTGATGGATTTATTCTGCAGAATTTCCAAGGAGAAATGTTCCTTTTTTTGAATGGGTCATTGCAAAGAGATAGTGTAGGTTGGTGTGTGCCATCATTGATGTTCCTGCATATTAACAAATTGAAAAGCATGTCTGTATTGCATGGTAAATTCATGATTCAGATTCTGGAAAAACTATATTTCCTAGAGTGGGATGATCTTGAGCAGGCAGAAGAAAACAAACAAATACCTTAGATACTGTGTTCCAAATGTTATTATTTTTTCTTTTAAATATTATTCTGTTTTACTAGTCTCTGAATATTTACACTAAATTTTACTTGAATTGACTTTGCAAAAAATACAAAATTTTGATGTTTGTCATTTGGTGAAATGCTTTAGATTAAAATATACGATCAAAGTTAGACACTACAGTGTAAAATGTTTTATTCAAGTGGGAAAGATTAAATTGTACATTGTGTGGGTATTATGGGTTGAATTGAATCCCCCAAAAGATATGTTCAAGTCCTACACCCAAGTTCTGGAAAGGTGAACATAATGTAAATAGTCTGTGATATTTTCTTACAACTCTGGTAAACTAAGGCAATTTTTGATAACAGGTAGTGGGATGCTGCTCTAACAAATACCTAAACATGTGAAAGTGGCTGTGGAATAGGATAAAGGGTAGTACTTCTGGTGAAGGCAAAGAGTGAAATGATGAATGTTATTATTTGAACTTGGAGAAGATGTGATCTTTGTTACATAGTGGCAGAGAACTTGGCAGAATTGTTTTCTGGTGTCAGATAGAAGGCAGAACTTTTAAGTGATGAACTTGGATATTTAGCTGAGGAAATTTCCAAACAAAGTGTGGAAACTACAGTCTGGTTTCTCCATACTGCTCACAGTAAAATGCAAGGAATAGATACATTGAGGAACAAACTGCTAAGTTCAAAGGAACCCACACTTGATGATTCTGAAAATTCTCAGGTTATCCAGATAGCTTGCCCTGGAGACAGGGCTAAAGTTGTGGCTGAACCAATCATTTGCTAAAGAGATTAAGCAGAGGACCCATAGATCTAATCACCATCTCAGAGAAAATCAGGAATGGTAATGTACTTATACAGGTAAGATATGTGGAGGTCCCTTTTGTCTGATAGCTTGGATCAGCATGAATTTTACAGAAGACACAAAAGGATTTTGAGAATTTTATATCAGGAGAAACACTGCCAAGCTGTACTGAAAAGGACAGAGATGGGATGACATAAAGGAGAAATGACTCCATGGGTGGAATCATGAGTACTGAGGTATAGGCAGAAGGGACCTCCTTGGGCCAAAGAACACATGCATCCCAGAGTTCAGAGACAGTGGACCCATCAATCCAATATATTAAAGGGGCGAGCCTGTCTCTTCAGTAAGTGTCTAGGACAAAGAAAACATTGAGCCAAAGCTTACTCTCAAGCCTTAAAAACTAACGGAAATTGCCCTGCTGAATTTTGTACTTGCTTGTGACTGCTGACACCTTATTTCTCTCTCATTTATTACTCTGGAATGGGAATGTCTATCCTATGTCTGTCCCACAACTGTCTTTGGAAACTGATAACTTTTTTCTAGCTTTCACGGGTCCAAAAATGAAGAGGAATTCTGATCCCAGGTGGATCTTACCCCTAATGATTTAGATGAGATTTTGGACTTACAGTTGTTAGTGAAATGGCTTAAGTCTTTTAGGATGTTGGGATGGAGTTAATGTATTTTTAGAGATGAGGAGGAAATGTCTTTTTGGGGTCCACAGGGAGAACTGTTATGGATTGAATTGTGTCCCCCCAAAATACATATTCAAGTCTTTACCCAAGTCCTGTGATCTTATCTGTAGATAGGAACTTTGAGGATGTTATTAGTTAAGATGAGACCAAACTGAATCCATTATGACTTCTCTCCTTAAAAGGAAAGTAATTTGAACCAAGATGCACACACATATACAGAGAAAGAGAGAGAGAGAAAGAGAGAGAGAGAGAGAGAGAGAGAGAGAGAGAGAGAGAGAAAGCAAGCAATGAGTGATGCCTATGGCAGGGACTGAGTTTATCGATGACAACAAGCCAAGAAATGTCATAGATTTCTGTTCACCCAGGGGAGTCATGGAATACATTCTTCTCTTTAAGAAGAAGCATGGCCACCTAAAGCCCTGCTAAACCTTGCATTTGTATTTCTATTTTACAAAACTGTGAAGAAATTAATTTCTGTTGTTTAAGCCAGCTAGTCTGTGATATGTTTGTTATAGCAGCCAAGACTATCTTAGACAGTGGGCTATTGAAAGTTCTAATTTCTATCAGAAGAGTCCTGTAGAGAAAGCTAAGGTGATCTGATCCAAATTGGTACCTTATGTTGTAATTCAGGTGGATTTGATGCAGTTTTCAATGCCTAAAGATGAGGAGTTCTCATGATTTCAGGTCATGCGATTAACTGATGATGACCGTTGTTGATGATGTTGCTTTAATTTCCTTGGTTTATTTTTAAGGATTTATAATTGATTTTTGAATTTGTTTCATTTGCACATTGTACTAATATTCATTTTGCTAAAGATAGAAAAGCCATTCCACTCTGCTTTCCTTTATCCCATCTGAAAAGTTACCAAATAGATGGGGAAAAAAAAATCTTAACTAATATCCTATAACACATTGCTTTTATTTTAAGATGTCCATTCTAATAAAATATAATCAAAAGGCTTGAATTTTTTTTAAATCAGATAATATCCAGCCTAAGGAATTATGCTTAAGAATTAATGCTCAGATTTCCAAAACAAAAACTTCAAAAACATAGATTTGTATTTTCATCTTTCAATCCTAAAAATTAAAATCTGGTTCTCCAGCCAAGAAATAAGAATATATTTAAATTGTGCCACAATTTCTTTTGGGAAACATAAATCTTTTACAAATGTACCATTGTACCTCAAAATAATAATTGTGTCGAGCACAAGTTAAGTCAAAAAAGCAATAGCTTCATACAAAGTAAAATTAAAAATGTGCCTCCACCTACAAAGTGGCACTATATTATGAGCAAACAAAAATGTTACTTTCTTCTAAGTAGCAAATGCCATGATGATCAATATGAGTTTTTAATAGTACATTGAAATGACACATTGCCTTGATTTTCTTACAAAGGTATTTGAAAAGTCAAAATAGTTATTCTGAATACCTATTGTTTCTTCTTAAATTCAGGGAAAAAAAACAGTTTAAAACAGATTATTTAACAATGTTTTTCAGAGTGTAGTTACAAAGTAGATAGCATAAAACTATTCAGTAAATGTTTAATCAGCCTTGGAAATTAGTCATGTGCAAAGCAGTTTTATGGATCAAAATGTCAAATTCAAAACAAAAGCACATTTTCCTTTTATTGTTGTTACAGAAGTATATGATTTTTTCAATTTTTTGAAAGAAAAATAATAATACAGTATGTTTTTCCAAATACTGTATGCAAGTTAAAATCCCAATGCTGCCAGACCCCACACATAAGCCGCGTGAGTGGACTACATATAATTTTTTCCACTATTTAGCTCTCTGAGGCTTGTCTTCTTGGAAACACATACAAGAAGATAAGGATTTAACTCGGTAGCCTTTTGCAACCTCAAGGAAAATATTATTTCCCACACATAAAGTTGGAAAGCAAGGAAGTGAAAACTTTCATCTCAGTTTAATATGACTGTACTTGTGGAAAATGAGATCCAAAAGCAGGTCAATGTCAATATACCTTGTTCATTTTTTTTTAAAGGAGATTCTTATTATTTCTTTTGTAACATGGCAAAATGTGTCCATGGTGGTAAAATTGTCCAGAGCTTTCCAGTTAAACCTAAACTAATTTTTCCTGGGATAAATAACCTTATTTATTTTCAGTATTTTTATTGAGTATTTCAGAAGTGGTATGACAGTTGAAAATTAAAATGAGACCATATGTTACCTTATATGACAATTATAAAGAACCTTCTGAGTAACCATTTATTTGAAATACAATGTTAATGCATCAGAAAGAAATACTTGACAATGTGTGTGACAAAAATTTTGATGAGCTGTAGTTTGGCCAAGTGGCTGATAGTTAGACAGCTGAGCTCATTGGCTTAGTTGCTCACAATACAGCTCTTAATCTTTCCATTCCATTATTTTAAGAGTATAGAGTCGTATATTTGTGCTTATGGTTTTTGTTTGTTTGTTTTTGTTGTTGTTGTTGTTTTAGGAGGTACCAGGGATTGAACCCAGGACCTTGTACATGGGAATCAGGCATCCAAACACTGAGCTACATCTATTCCCCAATGAAAGTTTAGTTTGTTTTTTTGTTTTTAGGAGATACTGGGGATCAAACCTGGGACCTTGTACATAGGAAGCAGGCACTCAACCACTTGAGGTACATCTCTTCCCCTCATGCTTATGTTTTAATGTTTGGAAGATGATTGATATAATTCCAATTATCCCATCCAACATAGCAGCTGAAACAAAAGGATAAGGTAGGAAAAATTACCGTGACTATTCCTTTTGCCCCTTTTTGTCAAGACAGCAAATACCTTCCTTATAATAATCTATTAGGGATTGAATCACGTTTCCCACAAAAGGCATGTTTAGGTCCAAAACCCTGGTCTTATGCATGCGAATTCATTTGTAAATAGGAGCTTTGAAGATGTTATCAGTTAAAGTGTGCCCAAACTGAATGAGGATGGCCCTTAATCCATTATGATTGAAGTTCTTATAAGCAAAGGAAATTGGTTACAGAAAGGGAAGCTACCAGGAGAAGCCAGAAGTTTGGAAGTCGACAGAACACAGAAGAGAAAGTTAAAGATGGTGCCATGTGCATTGCCGTGTGATAGAAAAGCAAAGGAACCCCAAAGATTGATGGCCAGGCAGAAGATACTGACCCCAGGAAGAAATAAGCCTTCTAGCTTCTAAACCAATGAATGGAAAAATTTCTATTGGTAAGCCAACCCATTGTATGGTTTTGTTCCAGCAGCCAGGAAATTAAAATAGGTTTTGGTAATGGAAAGGTGGGAGCTGCTATGACAAATACTTAAAAATGTGAAAGTGAGGGAAACAGATGTAGTTCAAGTGGTTGAGTGCCTGCTTCCCATGTATGAGGCAGTATCTCCTAAAATAAAAACAAAGAAATAAATAAACCAACCCCTACTGAGGAGCAGATGCAGCTCAGTGTTTGAGCACCCGTTTCCCACATACGAGGTCCTGGGTTCAATCCCTGGTACCTCCTAAAAAAATTAGAGAATAGCTTTGGAATTAGGAGATTGGTAGAGGATGGAAAAATTGTGAGGTGCTTGATAGAGAAATTTTAGATTGCCTTTAAGATACTGTTGGTAGAAATATGGACATTAAAGATACTTCTGATAAAGCCTTAGAAAGAAATGGTGAATGTGATATTGGAAACTGGAGGAAAGACAATTCTTGTTATAAAGTGTGTTCTGAGGTTGGATGGAGTGTAGAACTTGTAAGTGATGAACTTGCATATTTTGCTGGGGATATTTCCAAGCTAAGTGTGGAAGATGCATCCTTGTGTCTCCATGCAGTTATGGTAAAATGTGAGAGGAAAGGGATAAACTGTGAATTAAACTCTTAAATATCAAGGAACCAGGAATTGATGATTTTGAAAAGTCTCAGCCTGTCCAGATAGTGTGTTCTGAGACTTGGGCCAGAAGGGGATCTACCAGTTACTTTCCTGAGTTTAATGTGAAGTAAGTTCACTGATAACAACATTCTATGCAAGGTTTAACTTAAAGAAGTTGTTGTTGAACTATAAGTCAGCCATTTCAGGGGAAGTCAGGGTTTGCAATCAGTTATCCAGGAAGGATCTGTGGAAAGTTCTATTGTCTGATGGCTTGAAAACAATTGATCTGCATACAAAGCCAACAAAGTTTTTGCAAAATTTATATGAACAGAACCACTGCCATTCTGGAAAAAAAGTGACAGAATAGGATGAATTGAAGGAAGAATGACTTAAAGGGCAGAACAATGGAAACAAAGTCTAGACTGAAAAGTTCTCCTAAGGTCAATAAAGTGTCCACTCATGTGTATGGAAAGGGTGGTTCCATCATTGATACTGGAGGGGCAAAACCATCTGTTCTGGCACTTGGAACAGTTGACCTTGCACATCATGTTTCAGGGAGAGTGCCACCACCCCGAAGCTCAGAAATGGTGGAACCTGTGACTTGTATCTCAGAGAGTTCAGTGCCATCCCAAAGGGTGAAGAAGAGGAGTCCTTCGTCCCACTGTTCAGGAAAGCATGGCTCTTGCATAAGTACTAGAGAGGGTTTGGGCTGTCATTGCATCAGGGCTGGTGGACAAAACATTGATGCAGAGAACACTCTCAAACCTTTAAACCTATTGGAGTTTGTCATGCTGGCTTGGGACTTGCTTGGGACTTGTAACCTCCATTTTCCTTCCAACTTTCCCCTTCTGGAATGGAAATGTTTATCCAATGCCTGTCATATCATTGTATATTATAACTAGATAATTTGTTTTTAGGTTTCACAGGTCCATCTTACAGAGGAATTTTGCCCCAGTAATGGACCACCCTCATAACTGACTTTTATGACACTTTGTACATAACATTGTTCTAAAATAGTTCAAGTTTTCTGGAATGTTATGATAAGTGAATGTATTTTCTATATGGGAAGATTATGTCTGTTGGTGGGCCACAGGGAAAATTTTCTGGATGGAATCATGCCCCCCAAAAGCCATATTAAGTCCCAATCCCTGGTCCTGTGGGTATGAACCCATTTGCAAATAGGAAATTGTGAGGATGTTATTAGTTAAGATGTGCCAAAACTAAATGAAGGTAGATCTTAATCAAATATGGCTGAAGACCTTATTAGCAAAGGAAATTGTACATGAAGGGAAAGAAGCCACGGTTAGCAGCCAGAAACTGTAAATCAACAGAACCCAGCAGAGAAAGGAGAAATGTTACCATGTGCATAAACATGTGATGAAAAAGCCAAGAAGTCCTAAAGATTGCCAGCCAACTGGAAGATACTAACTCCAGGAGGAAGTAAGTTTTCTAGCTTATGAAACTGAGTGCCAAAAAAATCCTGTTGTTAAGCCAATCCATTGTATGGTATTTGATTTAGTAGCAGGGAAACTAAAACACTCATTCCCTAATAGGATAAATATTTGTAGTTTATTGGCAAGAACAGTGTAATCTGTCTCCTAGTAGGACTGTGAAGATGAGTAGTGAGGTTTACAGTTATTTTAGTAGGGGCAGAAAAAAGGAAAAGTTGGTTGGTTCTTTTTAATTTTCAGTGAGGGTTATTGTTACTTTGGGGAATTTGAATATCTCTGTACTATGCCCACAATAGAAAAAAAAAAGTTCAGTTAGTAAGCTTGCTTTACAGATATCTGAGTGTGCCAACCTAGTGTGTTAAATGATCTTGAATTTGTTCCATTTCAGATCAGTGTGTGGTGTCCATATGGATTCTTTGCAAAGTCAAATCATATTTAATTACATGACATAATAACACACTCAGGTTCTCATTTATTCAAGAATTATTTTTGTCTAATACTATTTGCCCATCTCTGTAATAGGCATCAAAGTTTATTTGAAGAAACATTGATTTTAAACCCATCAGAGAGATTTTTATACCAATATGAAAATAAAACAATTGTTCACATAAAATAATATGCTTATCAACAATAGCAATATTATCTTCCTATGGCTGCTATACAAAATTAATTAAAAAATTTGTCACTTAAAGCAACAGTAATTTATTCTATCACAGTTCTAGAAGACAAAACTATGAAAATAGTATCAACGGATTGAAATCAAGGAACTGGAAGGGCTGCACTCCCTCCACATGCTCAATGAGAGTATCCATTCTATGGCACTCCAAGTTTCTGGTGGCTTCTGGCATTCTTGGCTTGTAGCCACATCACTCCAATCTCTGTCTCTGTCTCACATGCATTTTCTCCCTTTGTGAGATCTTCTTCTGCCTCTCTTTTGTAAGAATATTTGTGATGGCATTTAAGGCCTACTCAGATTATGCAGGATAACCACCCACCCCTAATATCCCTAATTTTTTCAAATCATCAAAGAACCTTTTTCTAAACCAGGTAACACATTTTTATAGTTTTGTAGGTGCTAAAACAAATACCATGCAATGAGTTGGATTAAGCAGTAAGTATTTATTAGCTTATGGTTTTGTGGCTTGGAGAAGTCCAAATCAATGCATCATCAGGACAATGTTTTCTCCCAGAAGACTGTTGTTTTCTAGGGTTGGCTACCAGAGATCCTTGGTTAATGGATATTCTGTCACAAGACAGACATGGTGACCTCTTCTGGTTTTTCCATTATCTTCCACGTTCTGGTGACTTCAGCTTCTAGCTGCTTCCTCTAGCCTTCTTTCTTTCTGTGACCATCCCTCAAAGGCCTTCAGTAATAGGATTAAGACCTATCATTAATCAGTTGGGCTACACACTATCTGAAGTAACTTCATCAAAAGGTCCTATTTACAGGGGTTCACACACACAGGATAAGATTAAGTTTAAGAACATGTTTTCTATAGTACAAAGCTGCAAGTCCTCACATACATACAGGTCCAAAGATTAGGATATTTTATATGTGGAGTATTATTCTGTCAACCAAAAGAGTATACAAGGTTGAAATTTTAAAAATAAAATATAGTTAATAATTTCTATGGGATTATAAAATGATAGAGTTAAATCATTGATAATATGGTTGAGATGAGCTCTAAAGACTATGGAATATTTTTGGAGATAGCAGGGACAAAAGAAGGGAATTTTATGATTTTATAGATGATTATGTGTTATGGGGTATAGATTGCATTAGCAAACATTTTAAAATTAATAAAGAGGAAGAGGAGGGAAGATGCACATCAGAAATAATACAGGGCTTTTCAATATATTTAACCTCACTTTTGTAGGGTTGAGAATAGATGTTTGAGTAAATTATTGTTATATTTGGGAGTTTAGTTATTTCTCAATTCTTTATTGAAAAAATCTTTAATCATTTTTTAAAATGGGACATGGGAGATATTGAAGATTTTGAAATATAAAAAAAAACCTTTTTAGCCCCAGACTTGAGAGTGAAGTAAACTCTGACTGGCAAGCACGAACGACATGGTGAATATTTAGGAAATATAATTATTGCACATTAAAATAATATCAGATAAAGTTGTAGTTGAAAAGGAAAAGAAGTGAAATGTGAGAAACCTTTCCATAAAACTACTTTCCAGGATATTGTTACATATTATCCTGTTTGACCTTTACAATTTGGTACCATCTTCCCTAAAAGTAGCTTCAAAAGCTTTAAAATAAAAAGCAATATCTTAGGCAAGTTCATTTTTAGTCTCTAGACATTGGGGTGCAATTACAAACAGGAACCTTTCCTTTCTTCATTAGTTTTTTGGACCCGGAGAATGGGGAATTGCTTTTGCAATTACCAAAATGCTGGAAACAGGAGGAAAGGCAATAGGTGTTTTAAAGTTGCAGAGAATTTAACTCCTGGAATTTTATGGAATTTGAAAATGGCAAGCCTGGGCTTTCCAAAGTAAACTCAGAAAATGTGGCTTGGAGCTTATAGCAAAATGCTAAACAAGCAAGATAAGCTGAGGACTGAATTGTTGGACACAAAGGAACCAGAAACTAATTCTGGAAATTCCAAGCCTTGGAAATCAAGTCCCCGGATAATAATGCCCCATTTGAGGACTTAACTATACTTGGAACTTGTAAATCAGGATTGAAAATGCAGTTATCTAGGAAAGACTTGTGGAAAGTTGTACTGTCTGATCACTTGGACCCCTGCTTCCTGCATGCTAAACCAACAAACTTTTTGAGAAAGCTGTATGAACAAAATTGCAGTCAGCATGGAATAAAGGGGACATTGAAAGGAGAGATTGAAAGGGAAACCTATTTAAGAGGAAAATCATGGAAGCTGAGATGTGAAATTAAGACATCTCCTCGGGCCAAGAGAGGAAACCTACCCATGTGTACAGAGAGGGTGAGTTTGCCCTGGCAGTTGAAGAGGGTGTATGTTCCTGCCCACTGTTCAAGGAGAGCTTTTACCACCCCAGAGTGCAGAGAGGGTGGAGCATATTCCCCAAGGGTAAGGGAGGTTGAGGTTCCACCCCATAGGTCTGAGAGGGGTGGGCCTGTCCCCCATGGATTAGAGAAGGCCAGGTTACCAACTCATTGCTCTGAAAGGCTTGGGCCTGTATGCTAAAGGTTAGGGAAAATGTTGTCTTCACTTCAATGTACTAGGGGGGTTGCCAACCAAGGATTGGACAAATTGTGGCAATCGCCTCAACACTCTTGGAGGGTGAAGTCTGGAGCCTGGTCACCATCCAGATGCCTGATGAGGGTGGAACCAAGAAAATGGCCATTGGGTGAGCCTGTGGAAAGGGTGGATCCCCTTGCTGCCCCAGGGAGAAGAAACCATCATCTTAAGAATGACTCTCAGACTTTGACATCTAATGAAGTATGACCTACAAGTTTATGGAACTGTAGGGGACCCATGACTCATGTTTGCCTTCCAATTTCTCCTTATTGTAATGCAAGTGTTTATCCTTTGTCTGCCCATTTGTATATTGAAAGCAGATAAATGGTTTTGTAAGTTTCAGAGGTCCACAGCCAAACTGGACTTTGCCCCCAAGACAAACTGTATTTCTTTAAACAGATTGTGATGTGATTTTGTACTTAACACTGCTACTGAAAGAAGGTTTTTTAAATTTTGTAATGTCTTTTTGGAATTCAGAGTCTGGAGTGTAACAGTTTGATATGTTTTATAAACTCCAAAAATAGACGTTGGATTATGTTTGTGAACTGGTCTATTCCTCTGGGCATATTAGATTGGATTCGATTCAGAGATTTCATGTTTACTTGATTAAATAATGATTAAGGCTTTGACTGGGCCATGTCAGTAGGATGTTGAGTCCCAGGGTCTCACAGAAAACAACATGGCAGAAGAGAAAGTTAGAATTTTTGATATTGGAGCCCTGGGAAATAAACACAGAAAGAACCAGATACGTGAGGAAGGAGAGAAGGCTCCATTAGACACTGCAGAGGCCTTGGGAAGAGAGACAAGCCATTAGCCTGATAGCCTACAGCTGCTGACCTTGTGGAGAGAGCAGAGCAGCTGATCACAGAGAGAAATGAGCCCCGGGAAGAGAGGAACCCAGGAAGACTGAACCCTCATAGACATTGCCCACCATCTTGTGTCAAAACGTGGCAACAGACTCAGGGTGATAAAGTGCTCTTATGGTACCTTGAGTTGTATTCTTTAGGGCCTTGTGGCTGTAGGCTTCTTCCCCAAATAAATACCCTTTATAAAAGCCAACAGATTTCTGGTATTTTGCATCAGCATCCCTTTGGCTGACTAACACAAAACCACAATCATCTCCAGACATCCAAAAGTTATATCAACATTTAGAATTCAATATTTACATTGCAAAAATTCAGGAGATGATGGTTTCATAGTAGAGATAATAACTCAATATTGATTTTCAGTTATCTATTAAATTTACACACTTTCCACTATATACTGCAAATTTCATGAGAAATTAGAATATCGAGGATGGCTGTCAATTTTCTTTGATAAAGTACTTTTCATGAATAGAATATGAAGGCATTGTATGTACTTTTAACACACTCTGATTACTGCAACAAAATAATTCATTAGTTTAAACATATTCTTTTATTTGAATTTATTTATACAATGTTGATATCAGAATGGAATGAATCCAAATGTTTTTAAATATAAAACTTTTACTTCATCTAGTCCATATTCTCTGATTTCTGGTTCCCAGACAGTTGTGGTAGATATGTAATTGTTGTACTCTGGGTCTCCATTCATTCACACATTTTTTTTCATGAACTCATTCAGTCTTTCAACAAGTGTTTTATGGAGTGACTAACAGGTGCCAATGAGAGTGGGTCAACATGAAATCTTTCATTTGTTAAACCTAGAAAGAAAGACGGATTGTTTCTTGAAGTCAGGTGAATTGGTATTTAAGCCTCCTATCCACAAGCTGGTAACATAATTTAGGGTAAATTATCTAACATATCATCTGTGTTCTCAAATCGGTTTTCTAACACAGTCATAATATTATTGGAAGGCTTAAATGAGAAAGGTCAGCAAAGTACATGGCAGAATTCTAAGACATAAAAGGATTTCAACACAAGTATGAAATAATACATGTAGTGAAGATTTACTTACAAAGAGACAATTTTGTATCATTTAAAACACTGTTGAATAATTTTGTTTAATTTCAGACTCTGCTGTTTATTCATGATATAACTTTGGTAAAGTCACTTAAAATTCCTAGACCTTAATTCCACATCTGTTAAATAGAAATCTTAACACCTAGTCTGAACAACTCAAATAGTTATTCCACTATCACTCTAGAAAAGAATTGTTAAAGTGATCTGCAAACAAGAAATCACTGTATAATTTTAAAAGACAGATGTATTCTGTTCTGCTTTTCTCTTAAGAAAGTATTTAGAGGCAAATATTTCCAAGTTAAATCCATGTTGGTGTTTCACGTGATAGTTAATCTTCCCTTTATAATTTCTTCTTGTTACCCTTTGTCTTATTTCACATTCTCACTCTTTTATCCCTTGCATTGTGTTGCATTTTGTTGTAATCACTTTCATTGAAAACCACAACATTCTTTTCAGATATCTCTATTTTTTTCAAGAAACTATACACTTATATACACACAGACATATATACATAATAAAACTACCAATAATCCTCTTTCATGTTCTGTCATGGAAATTTGATATGTTATATAGAGAATGACAGGTATTTACCACATTGACACTAGTAGCTAATATTTCTCAATTTCTTTCTATTGGATAAATGGAATGCAAAGTACTTTTATATGCACAAATCAAACATTTATTCTTTTTAACAAACGTGATGGTGAAGTTTAAGCAGAGCAAGTAATTTGTATTATAATTATATCAAAAAGAGTCCAATTCTAGTTATTCCAGAGTACACTGCTTGACTATTACATTACACTTATGTTTTAGTGGAGGAAATCCCATAACTGAAGTTGTTGCATTATTTTGGCAAATGAAAATTAAAATAGAAGAACAATAATGAGAGGATTGTTGGGAAGATGGTGGAGTAGAAGAAAGCTCCAGGAATCAGTCTCTCTTTCTAATGAATGATGTTAATGTGGGAAATGTGGGAGGGGTAGGGTCCAAGGCAAATGGGAATCCCTTGTATTTTTTATGTAACATTTATGCAATCTAAGTATCTTTTACAAAAAATAAAAAAGTGTATTTAAAAAAACAATTATTGAACTGCCAGGAAGTGTCTGAATCAACTATTTTGAAACTCCAGAATCTAGTGGAACACTGTGAGCATCCAGGATGAGCAGGCGGAAGATGCTGATAAATTGCTATAAATACTGGTGAGATTCACTTTCTTTGCAGCGACTATGATCTCCATTCCACAGCCTCAAGGTGGGAAGCAGTATGGTTTGAAGCTTGGGCTTCTGGAATACCTTGCTGACGCCATGGTGAGACATAAATATCTAGTCCTCCAAACTCTGGAGATGTGAGGTGTGATTGCTGGTCACTATTTTTGATCAGCTACATCTGATCTCTGAGGGCTGGTTGTGATGGCAACCTTTGTTCCTACCTGCTTCAGGCAAAGACAGGAGAAGAAACTTGAGGACAGTAACTTTCCTCAAAACTATGGAAAGCATTAAAGGGTTACATTAACAAGGAATGTGCTGAATTAAGAAAAACTTCAAAAGTGGTAGAAGGAGCTACAGGCATCCCTGCTGGCCCTTCTCCCACTCATTTCAAGTTAGGGGTGGCGTTACCTTGTGCTCTTATGGTGGTTCCTTGGCCTTGTTCCAGAGGGAGCAAAGTGTCCCCTGTAAGCATACTGAAGTGTATGTATGTCCGTGCTAATCTATTGGATGAAAGTATGAGAGACTGAGCCAAAGAACTTGTCTCATGCTGGTCCTTCAAGAATTTCTCTTGAGGGCAGAAATGTGGCTTGCAAACAGCTGGGACAGTGTGAGAAACAATTAAGTGAAAGTGACCTGGGCCAATGTGTTGCCTACATTAAATTACTCAAAAGAGCACCCAAGAGAGGGTGAAAGTCTATTTCAAAGGACATAGAGGGGGATTCAAACAAATTACTGTAAAGTATAAACAGTGAATTCCTATAACCCCCAGCAAGCACAAGCTCAGTAAAAGAAGCAGTCTCAGTGACTCCGTGCAGACTCAGATAAGACAGAGGGGACCCCACACTTTGTAATTGTCTCGGGTGATCTTAAAAGAGGGGCTAAGCTTTGAAGGAAACCACAAGTCAAAGCTGAGCAATTTGCAATGATAGGGAAAGGTACTATTTGCTTTGGTTTATTCATTTTGGTTAGCACCTGGGATTTGAAAAAACCTATATCCTACCCCTACTGGATATATTCTTAGGGAACAAACAGATCAGGGACTAACTCAGAGTTAACAGCTTAAAATAATAAAATGCACAGTGTGCAACAATAGATTATAAGAAATGGATTATAAGAATGGTGGATAAGTCAAAGGACTAAAATAAAAATCCAGAAACCATTACCAAAGAGGAACAGACTTTGGGCTTACTGGACAGAGAGTTTTAAAACTTGATCCCTAATATGCATGAGAAAATAAAGCAAAGCATAGTGGGGAAAAAAAAGGATATGATGAAAACAATGAATGAATGAAAGTCACTTTGAGATTCCCATTGGGAACCAAACAGAAATACTGGAATTGAAGAACACAATAACTGAAATGAAAAATTCCCTAGATGATTTCAACAGTAGATTGGAGTTGGCTAAAAAAAATCAGTAATCTTGAAGACAAGACAATTGAAATGATTCAGGATAAGTAGTAGAATGAAAAGTAAAATAAAATAAAAATGAATGAGTTAACAGCCTTACATCTCTGGGACACAATCAAGCATTCCAATATATGCATTATGAGGGTGCAAGAAAAAGAAGAAAGAAAGAAGACAGAAGGAATATTCAAAGAAATAATGACAGAAAACTTCCCAAACTTAATAAAAGACATGTATAAACACATTTAAGAATCTCAGGGAAACTCAAAGAGGATAAAATCAAAGTGAGCCCCATCCAGGCATGTAGTAATCAAAATTATCCAATGCCAAGGCCAAGAAGAGAATTCTGAAAGCTGCAAGAGGAAAGCAGTACATTATGTACAAGGGGTACCAAAAAGATCAAGTGTATGGAAGCAAGAAGGCAGGAGTATGAAATATTTAAAGTTCTGAAAATAAAACAATTGCCAACCAAGAACTTTATAT
>JAQZBX010008090.1:12912-49005 GCA_029593785.1 Cabassous unicinctus | reverse complement strand
TGTTGCTGCTCCCTTGGAGAATGTGGCAGAGCTCTCCAGGCTGGGAATTCAGTATTCTCTCATTTAATGAGTGATTCTCCACCCACTGTGACCATGCCCCACCCCTTGATCATTTGAACAATTTTATATATCTTTCATGTACATTCAGGTGAACTTCCTCCCATGAAACCCCCATCCCAGACACCCCCCCACCAATGATCCTCTCCTGACCCCATTGTAATCCTTCTGTGATCCAAACCTTCCTTAAAGATGAAGCCCATGTAATAGCATAATACAATTAATAGGAAAATGAAATAATAATGATAAGTTTAAATGTAAGAGATAAAATACATGGAAACTTTTAAAAAAACACTAAAAATAAAATAAAATTAAAGGATTGGAATATTCAAAAAATGGGAAAAAAACAAAAAAAATTAAAAAAAAATTTTTTAAAAACATTTTTCCTTTAATCACTGCATTATCAGGTGTCCAGTCTGTACCGAGGCACCTTCCCCCACTCATTCCCCAGTGTCTCCCAAACTTTCATTTAATTTTCAAAGAAGTTTTAGGTCACAGCAAAGTCACACACAGAATACTAGAGACTCTCATATACCCAACCTCCTCCCCATTTCCTCACCCCATATTAAAACCTTTTTGTATGTGGATGGTAGCATTGTTATAACTGATATACAAATAGAGAAACATAGCTACTAAACATTGTCAATGGTTTTACAGTATGGTTTACATTTTAGACCGTACACTTTTATAAATTTTGATGATATTTACTATGTCCTGTGTCCATCACTGTAAGGTAATGAAAATCATTTCCACTGACCACTAAATACTCCCTGTTTGATCTATTCTGTTTCTCCCTCCCCATCCCCCTGGGACTCATTGGATGACAAGATTCATATTTACATGCAACAAGAGGTCTTGACACGCTGATTGTCCTCCTCTATTAGGATCCACCCTTGCTCTTGAAATATCTTAAATATTTCATACCACTGTCTTCTTGCCTCCGTGGTTTCTGATGAGAAATCGGCACTTAATTTTATTGGGTATCCCTTATATGTTATGCATAGCTTTTATGTTGTTGCTCTCTCCCTTTGTCTTTGGAATTTGGCATTCTGATTAGTATGTGTCTTGGAATTGGTCTATTCAGATTTATTTAGATGGGAGTATGTTGTGCTTCTTGGACATGGATATCTATGTCCTTCAATAGGGTTGGGAAATTTTCTACAATTATTTCTTCAAATATTCCTTCTGCCCCTTTTCCCTTCTCTTCTCCTTCTGGGACACCCATGATACATATGTTTGCACGTCTCTTGTTGTTCCCTGAGACCTTGTTCAACTTTTTCCATTCTTTTCTTCATCTGTTCTTTTGTATGTTTACTTTCACAGGCTGTTTCTTCAAGCTCACCAATCCTTTCTTTTGCCTCCTCAAATCTGCTATTATATGATTCCAGTGTATTTTTAATTTCATTTATTGTGCCTTTCATTCCCATAAGATCTGCTATTTTTCTATATATGCTTTCAAATTCTTCTTTGTGCTCATCCAATGTCTTCTTAATATCCTTGATCTCTTTAGCCATCTCATTGAATTTATTAAGGAGATTTGTTTGAACATCTATGATTAGTTGTCTCAACTCCTTTATGTCATCTGGAGGCTTATCTTGTTCCTTTAACTGGGCCATATCTTCCTGTTTCTTGGTGTAGATTGTAATTTTTTGTTGATGTCCTGGCATCTGGCTTACTAGAGTATTTATTCTGGGTGCAGTTTTTCTCTTTAGTTTAGGGCTTCCTGCCCTTCTCCCTTGCTGGTTGTGTAGTAGGAGCCAAGGATGTAGTTGGTGCTGTAAGCTGTGGAGGCTCAAGCTGCCCTCATTGCCCCAGGGACTGAGGAAGCTTCTCCCAACTTTCTCCTTTGCCAGGGGTAGGGACAGAACCACAGCCCTAGACTCTAGTTGCCCAGAGAGACTGATGAAGCTTCATGCCCCTTTCTCCCCTGCCTGGGGCAGGGATCGAGCTGCAGGTGTGGGCAGCAATCTATGCTGTGCAGGTCCAAAATGGTTGCAGTTGCCCCGGTAGACTTCCACCTACTCAGTCTGTGTCAGCCGAATGTACCTGCAGTTACTCGGAAAGGCTGGTACAGGGTCTACCAGCTTCCTCCTTTCCAGAGGTGGGGTAGAAGCCTAGGATAGGTCTGCAGGCAGATCTGGGTGAAATAAGCCGGTCTCTACCATCACTATTATTTTCAATCAGCCCAGCTTCCCCTCATGCTGGGGGTGGAGTCAAAATGGTGGCTAACGACTTCTTTCTGACTCAGACAGGTTCAAACTTTAGCTGTTCTTAGGGTTATGCTTCAGCCAGCCAAACTTCCTAATCAATAGCTGAAGTCGGTGTCCAACTGTCCCTTGTTTTTGGGAAATGGAGCCTTCAACTCCAGCCACAGAATAGCTCCTGAGGCAGCTTGCGCTGCCAGAGTAGGATGATCACTGGCCTCTGCGGCATGGCCTGTATTTTCCCAGAGAGGCTGGCACAACTCCCCCCAGCTTCGTCCCTGCCCAAGGTGGGCTTAAGGCTTAGGCTAAAGCTGCCACCTGATCTAGATGGAAGGACGCTGGTCCCTACCAGCACTGTGATTTTCAGTCTGTCCAGCTTTCCCTTGTGCCAAGGGCAGAGTCAAAATGGCAGCTACTGGCCTCTTTCTAACTTGGACAGATTCAAACTTTAGCTATCCTTAGGATTATACTTTAGCCCACTGAATTTACTAATAAGTAGCTGAAGTTGGGCCCCAATTGTCTCTTCCTCCCCCATTTTTCTGAAGTGGGACTTCCAATTCCAGCTGTGGAATAGCTTCCAGCCAGCTTGTGCCTCCCGTGGAGGATAGGTGCCGTCCTCCGGGGCGTGGAGGGCTCTATTCATGAATCTTCTCTGCAGATGGGCAGTCTGCTCCTTCCATTCTTTCAAGGACATTGCAGGATGCTCTTTTGGTCTCCTTGAACCCCCAAACAGGTGCTCTAGAGAGCTCTGAGTGATCGCTAGCTGACCTGTAGCAGGAGCTGACTTTAAGAGCTCCTTACTCTGCTGCCATCTTGCTGGCTCAAGTCCACAATTTTTGCTTAAGGTTTGTTGGACTAGAAATGATTGTTTTCTTTTCTACACCTTCATGGTTTTCAGTTCTTTTGAAAATTTCTGTAAAAAGCATGAATTAATTTTCTAATAAGACAAATAGGCAGGAATGCCTACAACATCATGTGGGAAAGTCTCCTATCATCTGGGTTTCATCAACAAGGGCACACTTGTAATATCTGTGGACACAGACGGCTCTTTATTTTTGGAAAATTGATTAGTATATGGGGTGCTAAGCACTTCATATTTAGCCAAAGTATACTGAGATTTCACTAAATCCCCAGAATGAAATTAATGAAAGGTTAGTTTATTCCAGGTTGACACATCTCTTGGCCTGGGGCCCATAGCTAATTCAAAGAGAGGTAGACTGTTTCCTTGTTTGGGTAACAAAAAATATATATATAAATATACCTTCCAAAACTTATTTAGTTTGTGAGCTTCGTAAATTATTCATTTTCTGTATTGCTAGAATGTGGACATTATCTGGAGCATTGAATTACAATGCAAACTAAACACACCTGTCGGCTCAGTGACTGGAGGACAATGAAGCGCATGTGGAGTTAGGGTGGAGGGGTGGCTGGTTCAGGCCGATTAGAGAGACGTGCGAGGCCCAGCTGAGCACAAAACAGCACGTGGCTTTGTCCGCAGGTGACAGCCGTCCTGGGAGCATGGAGGGGCCAGTGTGAGTGCAGCTGACGGGGCCGAAGGCCACATGATGGCTAGAAACAGGGTTCATGGGCTCCCCGGGAGCCCCTGGGGCGGCCTCCCCAGAGGCATTCCCTGCCTCTGCCTTGCCAGGTCCCACTGTGAGTTTCAAGTGTGAGCTGAGTTTTCTGTTACTTGCAACTAAAGGTATTCTAGATAATAATCTCATTGGCCTGCACTTTTCTCACCTTTAAAAGGGGAGAAATGATGATTATGTCCGCATATAGATTGTATATGCATTATTCGGATCAACCTGCTGTTGTTATGTTAATTTGTTTAACAAAGACCCAAACCCCAGTCAGCAGCCAACACCTCCTCTCCTGCTCCTGAGTGCAGGTTGGTATCAGTTTGCATGATTTAAGACAGGTTTGACTCGGGGCAGGGCTGCCTGGAGCGTGTGTGACCATCACATTGTGGTGAGAAGGACAAGGGGCCGAGAGAGGAGGGGGAGCTCTGCTCATGCAGCTGGTCAAGGGTGGATCTGGGAAGAGAATCCAGGGCTCCTGCCTCCCAGACCAGGGCTCAAGTCCCTGGATCAAGCTACATTTCCAGAGGATGCCATGCCCTCTGAACTGAGATAGAGTCAGTGCTGTGGAAAAGGGTTGTAGTCTCATAGCTCAGTGGTGGGGTCCTGGGCTTACAGGAAAAACGTGTGTTCATAAGCCTTTGGCCACTGGAGAACCACGTGGTGGGTGGATGACCACTCGCTTCCCGACTCCAGCTCCCTGCCTACCAGCCACACCTCTCTGGGCAGAAGTGTGTTGGGTAATGGAAACTGGGCCATCTCACAATTCACTCAAAGATGACTTCTGAAGATATTTTTATTCGTGCAAGGTCAGAGGCTGTTCTGGTGCAGTGGTCTTCAAACTTTTTGGTCTCAATGGTTTTACATTAAAAAATTCTTGAACCCTCTAGAGACCTTTTGCATTGGTGGGTTATATCCATTAATATTTACCATATTAGAAATTAAAAACGAAAGAGTTGAGAATATGCATTAATTCATGAAAATATAACAGCAGTAATGTTGTTACTTATTAACATACATATTTTAATAAAAATAACTATCTTTAAAATAAAAATATTTTCATGAGAGGAGAGGTCCTTGCTTTCCAGTTTTGCCAACCTCTCCGTTGTCTGGTTTACTCTAAGTTGGCTGTATTCTCTTCTCTGCTTTTGCTTCAATCTGATGTGATGTGGTTTGGTTGAAGTATATGAAGAAAATATAGTCTGAAACAGATATGTAGCTGAAAAAAAGGAAAAGTATTTTAATAGCCATTTCAGGTAACTGGGAATATTTGTGATGTTATTCTTTGATACTACAATAAAACGCAAAATGTGGTAATTTATTAAAGGTTTGTTGCAATGAGAAATCTGAAATCCTGTCAGTGAACATTTCATGTTCTAATACATTACAATCCTTTGGTCTTCGTGCATTTTTGAGTGATTCTTTTATCCGTACATGGTTATGTAACACCAAACATTGGTCATTTGGAAAATATTGATTCTCTGAGTAACGCAGTTCTCTAATTTTTGAGACATTTCATTATACAACCCCAAAAATCACATCCATTAATTTCATGGATCTTATCACAAAAGTCTGTTAGTATCAGGAAACTGACAAGCTCATAGTTCCAGATACAAGTTTCCTAAATTTTATTTTTTGCTTGGAAACTTGAATCTTATTATTGGCCACAAATAATGCCACCTGTGTTCTTGGAAGTGACAGATTCAGTTTATTTTTGAAAAAATATCTGCCAAATAACCAAATCTGAATAAACATCATCTGTCAGTTGTTCTTTCAAGTGAAAATGTTATTCCATGAAAAGAACTGATAGTTTAGCTTGTAACTCTAACAAATGTACAGTGTTTGTCCTTGAGCCAACCATCAAATGTCAGTAGGCCTCCAAAGTGCCTTGTGAGTACTTCTCATTTTGCCATGCAGACTATTACAAAAAGATGAGTACTCAAAAATTTCACTGCATCTAGGGCATTCTCATGTGAAGATGGCATTTTTGCTTGCTTGATTGTTTGTTTTGCTGAGTGTGCGTGATGATGGAGAACGCGATGGCAGCTATTTCAGTTTGATACCACCCCGCTGATGTGTGCTAAGCTGCTGGAAGTTTTACCCACCACTGCTTTCGCACCATCAGTGTGAATTCAACACAGTGAAAACGGGAAACACTGTGCCACTGTTTTTATGGAAATGTTTTTGACTTTGTAGACCCGCTGGAAAGGGATATAAGGTCCACACTTTAGGAACTGATGTTACAGTGCATCCCACTTAGATTTTTAAGCCATTGTAATCTGGCAACTGGCAGGCATCATTATAGCACATCTGTCATACTCTTGTCAAACCTGAAGCCATTAACTTCAGAGAGAGAAGGGGAGAGAGAGAGAGAGAGAAAGAGAAAGAGAGAGAGAGAGAGAAAGAGACTTCTTTTAAAGAAAAAAAAATAAGTAAACCTGGGGCAAAGCAAAGTGTTTGCAATCTCTTCTCATGATATTATACTATAAAACGTGTAAAACCACCACATGAAGCATAGCTTCTGATTTATATTACACTGCATTTGTGGGACATAAAACAGAGAATAGGGACTGCTGATGCAGAGTAGTGGGAAAGAGACTGGAAAAACATGTGAATGATACTTTTATAAACCAGACAGTTGGTGATAACACATTTTTATAATTGTGCTATTAATTAAAGTCTATAGTTTAACTTAGGGGTCACTGCATAGTGCAGTTCCATGGATTTTTAAAAAAATTATTCTGTTACATAAATACAAATCAAATAACATTATGGGAATCCTCTATTTTGTGCATGATTGTTCCCACAACTTCTCTAATAAAGAAAAAAAATAGACAGATTCGTATTTGAATATGTGTGTGTAATTCCAGGGCAAGTTTCCTGTCTTCAGTAGACTTTCCATTTTGGGACTCTGCAAGGGCATAGCTGATTTAAAAGCAATCTCCCCTGGTGACTTTCCTGATGATAAATGCCAAGGAAGCTGAGAGGAAAGTAGCAAATTCTCTTGAGACCCCAGGTCAAAAAGTTCTACTCTGAAAAAATTAAACCTCACTAAAATCAAATCAATTATTTGAGGCTAAAATGGCAATGAACCGACAGCCATCGACATTCTTTAAGGGAGTTTCTAGACTTGTCAGTGCTTTGTCTCAAGTGAATTTCCACAATCTCTCTTCCCTGTTCATTCTACTGTTTAATAAACTTTTACTCAACACTTACCATCCCCAGACTCTGGGGACACAAATAGGATTCCTGGTTGTCTACTGGGGAGACAGACAGACAGAAGGGCAGTGACAGGTCTGGCAGTGGGCAGAGGCAGAGGGGAGTGGGTAATTAATTACATGCTTGCTAGGTGGAGAGTGGCCGAGAATGGTTCAAAAAAGGAGGTGATGCTGCACTACCTTGAAAAAGGAGTAGATGTCTGTTAGAGGAGAGCTGCTTTAGACAGAGGAAGGCCAGTACCAATGCCTGGAGGTACGCAAGAGCAAGGCGTGTTTGGGAAACTGTGAGAACTTAGGTGTTCCTTGTCATTCTGTCTCTGCCATTGGCAAAGTTAAAAGAGTGGCCCATTTACAGAGTTTCTCCCAGCCTCTCTGGACAGTCAGACAAGACACAGGTGATGACAGAGGTAAGAGGTCCCTTGATGGCTCGTGAAGCTAAACGACCAGTCCACTCACCTTGGAAGACAACCCACTCTCCCTTCCCCGAATCTCTCCGCCCCCCAGTGTGGCAGGGGGTTGACCAGCAGGCTCACAGAGGGTGGGAGGGGAGCAGAGGGACTGAGGCCGCAGTCTGAAATCAAGCCACAGAAACTTTGATCAGGGCTTCTTAACCCAGAGTCCACAGATGATTTTCAAAAGAAGTCTATAAATATCTTAACACTTTATGCAAAATTTCACGTATGCCTCCACGCAGTTTGTGTGCGGGGCGGGGGGAGGGTGGGTGGTGATGGAAATCAGGCTATATTTTTTACCACGATTTAAAGCATATCCATAAACTCAAATAATTAAGATGCATTGGGCTAAATATTGGAAATTCAGAAATAAAATGAAATCTGTCTATAGAACCTGTTTCTCTATTTGAGCAAACACAGTCTGAGTTCACATCCCAGATCCAGGTTAACCCTATCCTTGACCAGCTGTGTGACTTCAACCAATTTCTCAACCTCTCTGATTCTTTTTTATCATAATTTATTTAGGGGAAGGGATAAGGCTTAATATGAAATGCACAGGCATCTAGCACAGGGGAGGGACTCATAGCACAGCTAGTTGTTTTGAATACTGTACTGATATGCAGGGGGCAGAAGACGTTCTGATGGGGTCTTCTGGTGATGGGCTCTAGAGGGAAGCCCACCTCTGGCTGGAGGGCTCTGGCCCCTTGTCCTGACATGGTGGTTCTTGGCTGCTCCTGGCTGCCGTGGGGCTTCATGGTGAACTGCCGAAGGCTTGTGACACGAGGATCTGGTCGCATCCTTCACAGCGTGGGCTCCCAGGGCTGCTGCTGAGAAGCCTGGCTCTTATCAAAGGGCACCGGCCACAGCCCCTGGAGGGTGAGGAGAAGCCGCAGGTTTCAGGTCAGACGCTGGCATGCACCTCTGCTCCCGGCAACCACGTGCATGGCCTGTGGGCTCTGCCAGTATGTCCAAGGACGTGCTTCTGAGAAAGAAACTGAGGCGACCTGGGACAGTTTCAGCCAGCAAACTGGGGAGGCAGCAGCACATCAGAGGAGTTCCAGTCTACTCCTGTGCTGATGCACTCACCTGGCGGAAGCCCGGCCCAGGTGAGCGCTCAGCACCTGGAGAATTCTGTTCCCACTCAAAGCCAAGGTCACCTCCTTCCTTAGGTCTTACCCAAGTCCCAGACAGAAGTCCCTTCTCCTGCCTTGTTTTAACGTTAGGATATACCTGTTGTGTTGGTTAGGCTCATGTGCCACTTGGCCAGGTGTTGGTTCCTGGTTGTCTGGCCAAGCGAGCACTGGGCTAATTGCACTATGAGGACATTTTGTGGACTTAAATCACCATTGAGTTGATGGCATGTATGGCTGATCACATCTGCAATCAACTGATTGCCTTCATCAGTGAGAGACGTCTCATCTCATCAGTTCATGGCCTTGAGAGGGGAAGTGATGATTTCAGCATCTGGGAGAGAATTCCCATCTCTACTTCATCCAGCCAGTTCTTCCTGCAGAATTCACTGAGGACCTTCACTGGAGCCTCCTGCTTGCAGCCTGCCCTACGGAATCTGGAGCTGTGCATCCCACAGTTGTGTGAGACACTTTTATAAAACCTCATACTATTTACAGATTTCTCCTGCCGGTTGTTTTCCTGGAGAGCCCTGACGAACACGCTCCAGCCACAGCCTCCGTCCCTTAGCAGGCTGTGTAGAGGCTGGCTCCCGCTATGCGTGTTTTGCTGGAGTCTGTGTCCTTGCCTTCCCAGAACGCTTGTCTTCAAACGAGCGTTGGTTGGAGCTCATGGTAAGCTCCCTGTGAGTGGTTTCAGGGGAGAGGGAGGCAGGAGGGAAGGAAATATAGTTCTGTAGTGAGACAGACACAGACTCTATTTCCCTCTCAAAAACTTCCTTAATGTAGCAGCTCAGACAAAGTGTTTAACTTCTGGAAGCTTTCGCTCCGTGGCCTCCAAAAGTGGAGCATGCACTCATCTTGCAGGAATGTTTTAGGGATCAAACGAGATCAGTATGTGAAAACAAAGCAGATGGGATTAAGGGAATTAGTTAAGGAACAGTGTGAGCCCCCAGAGCTGTTCTCTGCCAGGCTTTAGCCCCACGTGCTGACCGGGGCCTGGGGGCCGGCAAGCTCTGTCTCCCCTGGAAGTCTCAGCTCGCCTGGCCCCTCGTGCTGGGCAGACCTCCAGGACGCCCTGCCACTGGGCGCTCTGTCCTGCCTTGCTGGGGCACCCCCCTAGCTCCCGGGACGATAGCTGCAGATGCCGGGGGCTCTGGAACTCCAGCCTCTCTCCCGCCCCCCGTGGCCCAAATGTCACCTCCATGTCAAGGATCAGGCCACGCTCCCGGCACGGCGGGGACCCTGCGAGCTCCCCACCGCTCTCCCCTGTCAGCCCCGTCCCCAGGCCTGGGCGTCCTGGGCTTCGCGCCTCTACCGCGGCCGTGGCTCCACCAGGACACCTCAGCTGCTTTCTCGCCCATCCCCAGGCAAACGCCTCGCCTCCTTCAGGCCTCACAGCAAACTGTTCTTCTTGGAAAGCAGTTTCCTCCAGACAGAATTCACAGCTGTGCTCTCAGACGCTGGCACACCTCGCGCTCTCGTTCTGCAGTTGTTTCCCCAGGAGCCCTGGAGGCCTCAGGACAAGGCCTGGGCTTGCTGAGCCCCGTGCCCGCTGCGCGTCGGGGTGCCGAGGGGCGCCTTGCACTCCTCCCGCCTCTGAAGGCGTCGTGCCCGCTCTCCTGGGTACCGCTGACTGCGTGGGGGCGCCGGGACCCTCTCGCTGCTCGGCTCAACGTTGTCAGTGCCAGGCAGCAGCTCTCTGGGCACACATGCCGGCTCCTGGCGCCGGCCTCCCACGCCTTCCCCACGCCCCGGGAGCTTGCTGCGGGCAGGGCCACGTGAGTTTCTGCCCAGGTCCAGCAGGAGGCCGGGCGGGCCTCATCCTCTCCCGGACCCCCTTGCTGCCTGCTCAGGGGTGTGGCCAGAGCCACCAAGCAGACCGGCGGGAGCTGGGGACAGGAGCGCAGCAGCTGGCCAGCCAGGACGGCTTCCTTGTGCTTGATTCAGCCCAGGCTCCAAGGTGACCCCTGCGTTCCAGGCGCCGCAGGCTTCCGTCTCCCCAGCCTACTGGCCGCCCACTCAGCACTGCCCGCAATCCTCCTGCCCGTCTAGTCCCTTCATCCTCTTCATCCCTTTTCTGAAAGCTGTCACTGCCGTAAATTAATCTTCCACGGTTCCATTTCCATCTCTTTCCCATTGCTGAATCCTGACATGTCCTTAAGGAAATACTTTCAGCATCATAACTGCAGCACAGTAATTCACTAGAAACTGGAGGAGAGGAAGGGGCTGCACCCTCGTTTCTGGCCGCAGCCCGTTTCCTCTCCTCACCGCGGAGCGCGTCTCCTCCCTTCCTGCAGAGACCACCCTTCAGTGCGCCGCAGGCCTGGAGGCGAGCTTGCAGGCACCCGCCTGACCAAGCGCCACGAGGCTCTGAAAGCCTTGGGAGGGCTCCGCCCTGCTCCTCCGGCTGCCCTGGGAGAGGGAGGCCGGCCGTGCGGCCCCAGCCCCTTGGGATCCCCGAGCCCCCTGGGATCCCCGAGCCCCCCGGGCACCCGGGGCCCTGCACTTGCTGCCAGCCGTCCATGGACTCCGCCTGAAGGCGGCCACCCTGGCTGCGGCCCCTCCCGGGCACCCACCTGTCCACTTTGGGCCTCAGCGGCCTCTGCCGCTGTCTTCGGCTGAGAGAGGGAGAACCGGTGGCTTTGCCCTGGCATGGGCCACCGTGAGCCGGGAGCAGCTCCAAGGCAGGGCGTTTACTTCGGATTTCTGAATTATCAGCACGTAGCAAAAGCCTGGCTCAGAGTAAGCGCTTAGGGGAATGCTAGAAAAACGTAGACAATACAAATTGTCGCATTTTGTCTACAAACAAAGAGAAACAAAAGGTGCTATAAAGAAGTCATCATTAGGAGGAATTTCTATCACACTTAGAAGGAGGAGTGCTTGGTGTGTCCAGGAGTTTCTGCAGGGGTGGGGCAGGCTTTGTAATTCAAGCACCACCCAGGCCCAGCCAGGCTTCCTGGACGGAGACCCCCGCACGCAGGAGAAGGGTGAGAAGACTCCTTTTCGCCAACCTAAACCCTCCGCAGGTGGAAATCCTCAAGCAAGCCCACCCTCCCGGGAGCAGTGCTGGGCTCCACGCGGGAGCCAGAGGCCACGGGAGAACGGGGGCACCCAGATATACGTGACAAAACACTCCCCCTTGTTGATCCAAGGAGAACAGGCCAATCAAAGCGTGTAGTAAAAACCCAAAGCGTGGCCCAAACCCGGCCCAGGGGGTTAGCCCTTTCAAGCCCACGGGGCGTGAGGAGCGCGGCCTTGGAGCCGCGGGCTGGCGGAGATGGCTCTTCCTGCTGCCCAGTCACGCAGGCGCGGAGACGCAGAAGTGACAACAGCCTGGCAGCTTTAAAGCTGTGATATTTTGTTCATCATGGATTCTTAAATTAATTTTGAATTTTATTATATCACATGAAAGCATTTGTCTTGATTTCTGTTTTTTTTTATTTTAGGCACATACTTAGGTTTTGTGCCCAAGACGAGCATTTTTCTCGCCTCATCCTGCTTGCAGCCTGTCCTGCAGCCACGCCCGCCAGTCCAGTGGCGGATGTAACGCGCTAACAGCTCACCTGGCTGCTGCAGGTGGGATGAATGGCAGGGCTAGCGCAGGGGAGCGCAGAGGAGAGCGCGGCTAAATGAAGCTGCGTGATGCAGGGAGGGCTGAGGAACGAGGCTTCGGGCCTTGAGTGAGAAGAGGAAGGCGAACAAGCAGGCAGCAGGAAAGCCGCGCAGGGAGAGGCGGCAGGGGACGCTGGAAGGAGGAAAGGGCAGGGGAGGGCGCTGTGTGCGCAAATGGCCCGGAGCCCCCATTCTACAAACACGGAGGGTTGGCCGACAAGGATGCCGCGCTTGGATGGACAGGCTGAGGGGCAGGCTTGGTGCATTCTTCTAGAACAGTCTCCCTGGATGAGAACTGGTTCTATTGGGTGTGGGCCGTCCGCTCTGCATCAGCCCCCGACGCCAGCTGCCCCTCCGCAGCCCACAAGCCGGCCCCGCTTGCCCTGCTGGCTTCGTTTTCCGCGTGCCCCAGGAGCCATCTGCTGGTCCGTGGACTGGGGCTCCAGGCTGAGCTTCTGCTCCTTGGGACGATGCTGCCTGAAGATGGACCTCTTGAGGCTTCTGGGGGGAAGCCTGGTGCTCCTGAAGGTGAGTGAGGCCGAGCCCCGAGCCCCGAGCCCCTCATCCCCAGGAGGGGCGGCCAGCAGGCCGGGAATCCACCCCAGGAGCACAGGGAATGCAGGTTCCTGCAGGCTCTGCTGCCTCAGTTGCCCAGTGTATTCCTATAAGCAGGTGATTTCTCTCCCCCTCCAAACTTCCAACAAAGAACAGGGCCCTGGCAATGCAGTGAAGTGGGGGAATGTCTGCTCTCCTCTTTGCTGCTTGTAAACTGCCCCCTCTGACAGGCTGGCTGACGGGCTACCTCCTCCGGCCTCGCCGTCCTCTCCCTGTTCCCCCCATGTGGCTTTCAGGGACACTTCACCTGCCCCTCCTGTCTGAGGTCCGGCCCTCACCAACGGCTCAGCCCCTCCCAGAGGGCACGAGGTCCTCACTGGGTGACTCAGCTTCCTGAGAGAGCTTACTGATAACCAGATTATAGGAGTGAACATTTTCCAGAAGAGCTCAAATTTTTAATTGAAGGGGACTTGTGCCTGAGACTGGCACAACCCCTGCGCCAGCAGCTCTTGAAGAAACGAAGCATGCACGTGGGAAGAACTTTGCCACACCTGTCGTCAGTTTAATCTCATAGAAGACATGATTTCATTCCCCCAATTCCATGGCCTTTTAAAAAACCTGCTAATAAGGGATCTTCTGGGAGAGAAAGGGGCTTTTTAAGAAATGGATTGGGTTTGCTTGATTTTAGCATGCCTCTTGCGTCCTGGTGAAGGTAGAAGCAACCCACAGAACAGCCTCCTCCCTGCAGCGGGATTGCCGCCCAAGGCACAGGCCAAGCACATGTCAGTCCTGCGGTGTAAGATTGATTCTTCTAGAACAAAAAGTGATAGAAGTCAGATAACGGGAGAGATATCTTCTGCCGGCAGGGGAAGCCTGGGTGGGGCAGGCTCTGGCACAGACTCAAGAGGAGGTCACAGCACTCACTCGTAGGCGGGTGATCATCAGGTTGCAAAGCCGTTTCACAGGCTTGTTCTCCTTTGATCCTGCCTTGACCCTTCAGCAAAGCTGAGAGGAAGGTGGCCAGAGGTGGCTTCCTGCCTCCCTCCACAAGCATCCTGTGACGGCACTCGGTCTGCAGCCGCGCGCTAATGTGTGCTGGCCACTTTGCCTAGGACCGAGGAAAAGGGGGCAGCGCAGCTCACAGTTCTCGGCCTCGCTGGGCCTCTATCACCGCGGGGAACGAGGCACTGGGCAAGGAGCTACAGGGTGGTGTCTGTTGCAGAAGGAGAGCAGGTTACTCCAGAGGAATCTGGAAGGGGTATCTAATAGGAAGTGGTGGCCAAGGTGGCCTAGGTGTGCTGAGCCTCCATGGAAGTGCAGAGGCCACTGGCATTTCGAGATTCTGCTCCCAACCTCAGGGTCTGACTTATGGATTGAAGATGTGGATCGATAGCAACTGGAAAGACAGAGCTTAACAGTCACTAGGAAAACATTTGATACTTCAAAGCAAAGCCTTGGTAGAACTGGATTAGAAATTATGGTTTGGGACTCCCTGTCCCTGAATGTAAAATTTCAGTTCTGTATGCTCAGGTGTGCCTGAGATATGGAGACAAAGGAGGAAAGAGAGAGAGAGCCCTAATTCAAACGAACGATTTTGCAGTACGGAAGCTGGCTGCACAGGCCTTAGGAGGCTTCCGGAATGTCAAGATAGGGCTGCTTTTAACACAGAGACCCTGAACCACTAGGAAAACATGGCTTAAACCAATACCAAGTCTCACCCATCAGATTAATAAAACCTCCCTCTGAGGGGAAAAGGAAGTGGCAGTGTATCTTAAAACAGACCTGCCAATTAGAAAAACAGAAAGAAGGAAAAATCATTTCCCACTAAGAGCTCAGTTTATTCATGAGGAGAAAGGGAAAAGGCTTCACATTCCATGCCCCCAATGCCCATGTGCCCAAGTGTGTTGGAGAAAATCTGTGGATAACCTGAAAAGCTAGGTATGGAGCAGACCTGGTGGACCTCCAGAGCTGGGTGACAGGATTTGATGGATATACGTCATCAAACATTTTTAAGCAACGTATTTACATGCTAAGATTTGCATTTTCAAATGACTATTCTGGTTGTGGTAAAGATTATTTCCCAACAAACCAGGACCAGCGGGTCACCTACTCAGCAGCAAGTGTGATAGAGAACGGACTACCAAAGGGCCGAGGGAAAGGGGCTGTCCACAGCTAGGCTCAAAAGCCAGCCAGGGTCAGCGGAGCAGTCCCCAATGGGCGGCCAGCAGACTTGTGCACATGCCATCTCGCAAGCCTGGCCATGGTAATTAGCCTCTCGTTGGCTCACCTGAGTGGGTCATTACTTAGAACAACTGGACATAGCGCCTCTGTTGCCTGGAAAATAGTGTTCACATTTCTCATTTGAACATTCATGTTGCTCCAAAACTGTAACCTCAAATTTTGTGCGTTGCCTCCACATAATCCCAACGTTCCAGCCACAAGGATTCACCTTTCACCTCTGCAGTATCCACTTTTCCTTTATAATTTCCCCTGTGCATGGAAAGGCTTCCCCTGCCCTTGCTGGTCAGCATGATGCTCAGTGTTCATAGCCCAGTTCTAGTCTGCCTCCTTCAAAAAGCCTTCCCTTAGTCCATCACTTGCTTATTTATTTATTGACTCAACAAGCATTTATTAAGCTCCTTTTTTTCAGGCTCTGTGAAAGGTTCTGAAGATACAGACATAAATTAGAAACAGGCCTTGCCTTTGAAAGAACCATCTGGATATAACTTCCCATCTCCATGCTCCTAGGCCACACGCTCTCTATCTACCACCTGCCCATGTTTTAGCTGCTTTCCCAATTGTCTGCAAGAAGGAACATTCCATGCAGATCTGGTTCTACCCCCAGCTCTACTGCCTCCATTTTCTCATTCATGAGTTAGCCATATGAAGTTGCAATGAGGACCTAATGAAATAATTGATATAAAAATACTTTTTTATCTTTTCTTTCCCTTTTAAACTTTTGCTCAAGACCTTTATTTTACATCCACACAGAACAAGCTCTCATTAACTGAATAAAATCTGAGGGGTAGGGGTTGGGAGGAGAGGGGCAAGGAGTACTGAAATAAGACTCCATCAGGCTTCCCATAAAACTACTTTCTATGTGCAAAAAACATAGGAATTTCCCTTCGGTTCCTAAAACAAGGTAAAGGAGAAGGAATGAGAGAAGCCATGGCATGCCTGCCTCTTCGTGTCCTCAGGAGATTCATTCATTTACAGGAAATGGGGGCTTAGGGCTTTTCTCTTTAAGCTGGTCTTACAGTTGTAGATCTGTCTGTTCCCATGGCTCTTGGGGGGAACGTAGGAGACCCGAAGCCCCTTGCAGTGTTCAGAAGAGGACCTACTAGTCCAAGCTCAAGAGGGGTCGAGGGCAGCTCCTGACACACGGCCCTTCCCCTTCCACGCCAGCCCTGCCCTCTGCCCCAGACGTGCTCTCCCCCAAGGGCAGCGCCCAGCAGCCGTCACTGGCAGGGATTCGTCCGCTGGCAGCACTCTTATTTTTCAATCTGGAGCCATTTAGATGTGATAAACAAGGTTATTTTTTAAATAATGCGGTGTCTGACTGAAGATGTTTCATAGACTTCCAAGACCAATTGGAGGCACTCGCCTCAGCAGGGAGGAAAGCCACTTCCCGTCAAGGTGGCGTGTTAAACGGGTGGTGAAAACGGGTTCTTCCAGCAACCGTCGTCTGAACGCGTTCCGCTGCCCTCACACCTCCAAAGGAACCAGAAGTAGAGGGCTGGACAACTTAGGGCAAGGAAAAGAGGGTCTCAGGCCGGGTTTCAGTGCAAAGGAGCACAGAGGGCGCAGAGCCTGCGGCCCGCGCGCTGGCGGCGCCCTGGTGTGGGTCTGGGGCTCTGCTGAGATGCAGGAAGGGCGGGATCTCCTCCACCCTTCCCCTTCCTGCCCGCCCTGGTTGCTCAGGCAAGGAGGACTCAGAGGAAGCCAGGGGAGCCAGGGACCTTGCAGACCAGGGTCACGCTGGGCGATGGCTTCCAGCAGCCTAGGTAGATCAACCAGTCAGCAATGCCAATAAAATTTAAGGAAAGGAGACTTAGAGTCACCTGAGCTTGGCACAGTTGTGTGCCCACCATTAAGACTATGCTTTAAAGAGGTGAATTGTATGCTATGCGGATTATATCTCAGTAAAGCTGTTCTAAAGCAACACCCCACATGGGGATTCACCTCCCTGGAGAGCAGCAGCACCTGCCTTTGCACAGCTCCTCGGAGTGCACACACGGCTTTCTTTTTCAGTGGTTCCTCACAAGAGTTGGGCAGGGAAGCAAGTTAAGGAGACGGAAGGGGACAGATAGATTTTCCCAGCGTCACACAGTGAACGCACGGCAGAGGTGGAGCATGGGACTTCGTCCCCGTGCTCCTCCCACCACCTCCCTGCTGCTGTCCACGTGGAGACAATGGGCTTTACCAGCAGCCCCGATTGTCAGGTTGCCGTGGCTGTAAGGGTAAAGAGTGGGGCCAGGAAAGAGGGAAACGTTCCCTCTTGGAGATAAATTCTAAAAAGCTGGCTCCTATTAAGCTCTGGAAATACTCCACACACTGGAAAAAATCTTGCATCTCTATTATGTGTCAAGTCTATGCAGCCCTCAATTTCCCCACAAGTAGAATAAGGAAGTTTTGGAAAACATTGTACAGCTCTTGCCTTAGAGAATTCAAATTCAGAATGAGGTCTCTCCTTGAGGGGGGTGGTAATTGATGTGAGTCTTGAAAAGTGGATGGACTCAGGAAGTCAGGAGAAGGCTCCACAGATGAGGGGACAGACGTAAGCAAATCTATGAACTCAGAAATGCAGGAGGTATGTTAGCAGACCTAAGTGAATTAAGAATAAGCTAGAAGATGGCAAGTGGGACTCAAAGTTGAAATCAGAAAATGTAGAATTGAAAAGGGAATCAGAGAGTTGGCAACTGGTGGGCGCTTTAAAATGGATAAAGTAGAGCCTGAGACAGGGGCAGTAACTGGGCAGCTCAAATCCACACAGCGGGGAGACAGTCCCTGAGCTCAGGACTAGCAGCTGGTCTCTTGGTCCACAGCCAGCCTCATCCCATCACTCAGGGCTTTCCATGTGAGATTTTTGCTCACTTAAACTTTCTGCCTTTGCACCCAAAAGCCACTCATGACACCTGCCAAACTGCTCCTTCCCACGATCCACTAAGAACAGGTCTGAAACCACGAGTCCAAGCCAACGGGACCAGAGTTGTCAAGAACCACATAAAAATCCAGGGAAAAGGAAGCAGCTGACTTGGGTTTTAACTGTACTCTCTATAAGGTGGTTTCATATAAAGATGCAACAGAAATTGGTGCCATGGGAGACTTTATTTGCTTTTCATTGAACAATCATCTCCAAATGCTCAACTCCCTCAGTAGGAACCCTCAATTAAAGCTTTAAGAATGTGTAAGGGCCTCTCATATTAAGAGAACTGCTGTTCTTTTAATATTAAGTACATGTCTTTTCATGATTGTGTATTAATTATTTTATGAAAGTGGAAGGGATTTAACATGGAAATCTGCCTGCAGTCTTCTCATCTGAGTTCCTGGAAACTCTTGTTAGAGTACTGAACTTTTCCAAGTATCTCCTCTTGGATGTCCCACCAGCACTGTATCCCCATCATGCGGTGAACTGAACTAATCTCCACCATGATGGCACCTCTCACAGGGCTTGCCATCCCAAGGAATGGAATCACCACCCATCCAGCTGGGCAATGCAGACTGATGGCATTCAGCATGGATGCCATGGGGAGGTAGTAGAATTTCAGCTGGAGACCCGGGTTTGGAATCCTGGCTCTGACCATGACCATTAGTAGCCTGGAAAGTTACTTCCACTGCCTAAATAGCAATTTTCTTGTCTTTAACAATAAAGTAATAATACTTATCCATTGCTTTTGTTTGGAAGAATAAATTAGAAAATATACATGAAGTATTTAGCATAGTCCCTGGCACATATTAAGTACTCAATAAAATCTAGTTATGATCCTGGGAGCTAAGATTCACATTTCACTGAATCTCATAATTTAGCAAAGGATGTGGCATACGGTAAGTTCCTAGTAATTACTTGATCCCTAAAAGAATGAATGCATTTGAATCCTACCAAGGGACAGTCACCAAACTGGGTATTTTTATGTAACAATTTAATTAGCTCTCCCAGAACACTGAATCTTTCTATTATGTAAGTGAGGAAATTGAGGCTGCACTGGTATACCTGAAACAAATTTTTCTGAATAATGCATTTTGTGGCGTTGGACTGTGAAGATAAATAGAGGGGTTTACTCTAGTAAACTACTTCTACTACTAGAAGACAACTTACTTCATTAGAAAAAAGCTACTATTCACCGAATCTTTGGAACCTATGAAGATTCAGGAAAGTTCTTGTGTTATTCCTTAACCCTTCTGATTCAATGCTTTACTCTATGGATGATGATTTTGAGGCCAAAAGAAATGACACGAGTTCCCCGGGCTCTCACCCTACGTGGCACATGCTGATACGAATAAGGGTGATTTCCTGGAGAAGCCACCAGGCTCTGGTGCCTAACTGAGCAGGCTTAAGAAATCCTACTACAGCAAGGGATGTTCATCTCAAAAGTTTCATTAAAGGAGAAGGGAGTGCCTCCAACCTGCAATGGGAAGAGCCACCTTTCCCAGATTTGTTTCTAACAATGAAATGTCATTGCTCTGAAATTGCTTCCTTTTCTTTCCCCAACTCCCTGTGAGAAAAAGCCAATAGTAAACTCAATCAAAATTTCACAAAATTATTACAGTCGACAAAACCTCATCCTGATCTTCACATCAACCTGTGGAGAAGTAGAGCAGGAATTCTGGTCTCCACTGGACAGGGGAGGGACTGGAGATGATTTTGGTGCTGCCTTTGCTAATATGACCGGCTAGTGGCTACAGCAAGAAACCTTTAATCTGCGAAGCCACTGAGAAGTGGGGTCTTCGTAACTCATGTCACAGTTGAATGTGGGCTGGCTGTAGGAAAGCGGAGAGGATCCTTCTCCATGCAGTTGTGCAGAGGTCCAGGCTCCTTCCATCTAAGGGTCTACTGCCCTTGGGGCCTTGGAGTCCTCCACCATCCCTGGCCTGTCTACAAATGGAGGAAGAATGGTAGGTGAGGCATTGATGGGACAGACTTGGAAGCAGAGTCCACCACTTCTGCTCAGAGTCCATCAGTCAGAATCCAGGCGTGTAGCCACACCTACCCTCAAGGGGCTGGGGCAGGAGGAGGAGATGTGGGCTGTGGTGATCCTAGTGCACATTTGATCATTTCTTCCATAATCATCTTGATTTCCCCACCCCAGGTAGGGGTCCAGGACTCTGCCCTGGAGATATATGAGTCTTATAGATCACCTCCAACATAAAGGTTCCTGTGAGTTTTCTCTTCTGCTCACTGCGATTATTTCTGTCTTTGATGGCTGCCAGGTTCTGAGGACGCCCCTTCCCCTAGAGGCTGTCCAGCATCCATCCCAACGCCAGCTGCACCCACCTCCTTCCCTCTTATTCAGGTCTGCGCTCAGACTCCTCCAGGTTCTTTCTGGGAATTTGTCCAAGGTAATCTGCTCTTTAATCTAGGTAACCTTTGCTCAGCATCTGTGCAGTCAACATTTTACTGAGCTCCTGCTTTGCGTTTGAGGCCACAGAAATTTTCGACACTGAGGATCTATCTAGACTTTAACAAAACAGCGCTTTTGCTAGAAAAAGCTCACCACTGTCTAATAGAGAAGATGGGAACACAAACAAATTATTAAAAATGTGACTGACAATGAATGATACAGAGAATAATGAGAATATGGAAGAACGAAAGGAATTGTGCCTAAGGAAGGCTTCAAAATGGAAGGTTTAGACGATTCCCGCTGAGAGCACAGCACAGGCAGAGGGAAAGTTTGTACAAAGCCTAAGGGCCAGATAATGATGAGAATTTCAGCTTGGCTCTTGCTTCAGGGGGGATAGTGGTAGGAGAGCTGTTTGAATACCTAGTTTGAACCCAGATTGTAAAAATGCCAATGCCGTTGGAAAGGGGTCCAGGTTCTTGCCTTACAGCATTGGGGAGGGGCTGGGCAATAATGCAAACCCTGATTTTCCAAACTTGCTTTCTGATCAGTGAGCCATCTCTTCTTGCTTCCCTCTTGACCTAACAAATAAAAAGTGGGGACTTCTGCAATGAGACTTTCCTGAGAGCGTTTATCGATCCACCCAGAGTTTGCTTTCAGTCCGCTCCTTCCCTCCTTTTCTCTCAGCCATTTTCAAAGCACTAATTCAATACCGAGAGCTGAGCCTGGTTTAATTCAGATTTGTACGAAGTTATTACCTTCATGGAGCTCACAATCTAGTGAGAGAGACGGCAGACTAGCTCATGCTCCTAGAATGTTATTTCCAGAGGCTGGGGGAGTGCCAGCTGCAGGAGGGGAGGACGCCGTATCAGAGGAATCAGAGGACAGCTTTGTAGACTGCGTTAATACCAGACCATTCAACAATCCAAGTGAGCAGAGCAGTACAGGAGGGTATTTGTGGGCATTCCAGAAGGGCAGCCTCTGTGGGGCCCCACAAGTCGGTGATCACTGCACATGACACTGCTTTCAGGAACGGTTGCCATGACTGCCAGCAGAGGAGATGCAGGGCAACGGCCTGGGGGAGGACTCCAGCTTTCTGCAGGAGGAACATGCCTCTGAAGCCGTAAGCCAGGCTTCATCTTCCCACAGCCTCCCATGTAAGCTGCTTCTCCTGGTCCACGGTCGCCTCTGACAAGCAATGACATGGAGCCTCTCCTAACCCAGAGTGCACCAATCCTGTCCTTGTGGTGAGTGGAGGCAGTGGTTTTGCAATTAAAGGCTAATGAGCCTGAGAGGAAACCATGAGTCTGACCTTGGTGGATTCCATGTCTCACCTCCACTGAGTCATCAGTGAATTTATGAGCCAGGTGAGGGATTTCCAGAGACCAGATGCCATGCAACGATTCTCCCAAATGTGATCGGGGAAAAGGGAGAAGAAACAGGGTTGGTAACAGTCTCCAGATCTGGAAACATTCTCCCAAACTCCTGCTCTCAATTTTTCACCTGAATATTTCACTAAGTATTCTGTTTTTCTTCTTACAGCATGTCCTCAGAGAACACAGACTTCAGCCTCCTAATTATAGCTGAAATAAAAACCCAGGTCATGAAAGCAATGACACATATAGCTTGAGCCCAAAGCTCATTCTGGGTCATCAGAACGAGCCTTGGCTGAAGGGGACACCAGCGATGGCCAGTTGAGTTTCTTCACTGTTTTCTTGTTGTTGTTAAGATGTTTAAAATTATCACAGCTATGTGAACTTCTTTCTTCTGGAGTGCCACTTGTCTTCCCTGCACAGTGTGTCTTCCCTCATCTCATTTCTACCAGTTTTACTGTATCCAGTTTTACTCCATTTAACTTTGGGAAATTGTTCAATTTTTCATCCTATTAACTTGTTAGTTATACATCTTTTACTATTCTTTTAGTTTAGTAGATATCCTATTATGCCATGCATCTTGACATAGTATAGGCTAATGCAAATTATTCCATTTCCTGCTTCATAGCTCCACAGTACTGCTAGAATCTTAGAGCACTGGACTTCATTCCCAGCCCCCCAACACACACTTGGATGGTCAGGCCTTTTCACTCCACTCCACAGGACATTCGTAGCCAAGATTCAATCCTGCACTCACACATCTACCCTTTCTGGTGTTCATTCCCTACATTTTCATGTTCCTTCAGGAATTATTTTCCTTCACTTAGGTGACAAATTTCTTCAGTTTTTTGGTTGCCTTATTTCATCTTCATGGGCAAATTATATTTTAATAGGTGTGGGATTCTAGGTGGGTATTTATTTTCTTTGCATATTGATGTTTTCCATCAATGCTGGAAAATTCCTGGTCATTATATCTTTGAATCTTATCTTGTTTTCACTTATCCTTCTAGAACTCTAATAACACAAATGTCAAACGTCTGAGCATGTCACACATGACTCTTATGCTCTTTTCCTGTTTCTCCATTATTTTTCATTTTTTGCTCTCTGCTTCAGTTTGGGTGTTTTCCATTGATCTGCTTTTCCTTTCACTAATTCTGTATTCTGTTACATCTGATCTGCTGTCATATCCATTCACTGGATTCTTAATTTCATACATTACATTTTATATTATAAAATAAGCATTCGATTCTCTGTTATAGATTTCAATTTTCTAGTGAAAGTCTCCATCCTTTTATTTATTCGCTACCTTTTCTACTCATTTTTAAAAATATTAATCATAGATATTTTAAAGTCCTGAGTGCTCACTCCAATATCTGAGATATTGTCGATTTGCCCAGGTCAAGCTTTGCTCCGTGGCTGTCCCAGCGTGTGGGCCTGAGGTTCCACCAGGGATCATCAGCTCCAGTCTGTGGTTCTCTCTTCTCTGGGATTTTGGGACATTTAGTTCTTGCTGCTTCCACAGCTCTCTGCTGCATCCTTTATTTTATTTATTTTTTGAAACTTTGGCTTTTTCTGATTGTTTCCAGAGGGATTGCTGGCCTGCAGGGACTGACCCCATCCTGCACCCCACTGTTCCCTGGCTGTCTTCTCTGTGCAGAAAGCTGAAAGGACGTTTCTCTGCCCAGGCCTCCTGGGTGAGCGGTCAGCCCCGTGGCCTGCGGTTGAAGGGCTGTCCCGGTGGAGGACTTCCCGGGGTTCCACTCGGGAGTGTGGCCACATATGCCTGACTCTCCTCACCTTCACCATCGTTTCTTAAAAAAATTAGCAAAATTCTACCCATACTTCAGGTCTAGGTTTAACAGTCACCCTTCCACACTGCTTTCTCTGCTTTGCAGCACCTTCTCTCCAAGGCTGAGTCAGGGCCCCTTGTCTGTGTTCCTACAACACACGGGGCCCCCTATCACACACATCTCGAGACCAAGTGTGGCCATCTGATGGTTTCCAGACACACTGTGAGCTGCTCAAAGTCCCAAGGCTCATTTACAAGGCTGTCGCGCCGTGCTTACCACAGAACGTTCCCAGTAACACAGTGAGTGCGTCTGTTTACTTATGCAGCCTTCACGCGCTCTGTAATTACTCACCGAGTATGTGCCGAGTAACTGGCATTCTGTAATCACTCCCTGAGTACGTGCCGAGTACCTGGCATTCTGTAATTACTCGCTGAGCATGTGCCGAGTAACTGGCATTCTGTAATTACTCCCTGAGTACATGCCAAGTACCTGGCATTCTGTAATCGCTCGCTAAGCATGTGCCGAGTACCTGGCATTCTGTAATTGCTTGCTGAGCATGTGCTGAGTACCTGGCATTCTGTAATTACTCCCTGAGTACGTGCCGAGTACCTGGCATTCTGTAATTACTCCCTGAGTATGTGCCGAGTACCTGGCATTCTGTAATTACTCGCCGACTATGTGCTGAGTACCTGGCATTCTGTAATCGCTCGCTGAGCATGTGCTGAGTACCTGGCATTCTGTAATTACTCCCTGAGTATGTGCTGAGTACCTGGCATTCTGTAATTACTCGCTAAGCATGTGCCGAGTACCTGGCATTCTGTAATCGTTTGCTGAGCATGTGCTGAGTACCTGGCATTCTGTAATCGCTCGCTGAGCATGTGCTGAGTACCTGGCATTCTGTAATTACTCCCTGAGTACGTGCCGAGTACCTGGCATTCTGTAATTACTCCCTGAGTATGTGCCGAGTACCTGGCATTCTTTAATCACTCGCTGAGCATGTGCCGAGTACCTGGCATTCTGTAATTACTCGCCCAGTATGTGCCGAGTACCTGGCATTCTGTAATAGCTTGCTGAGCATGTGCCGAGTACCTGGCATTCTGTAATTACTCACCGAGTATGTGCTGAGTACCTGGCTTGGCAATACAGACGAGGGCACACCAGGGAGCAAAGCTGCCGTGGCTGGCTTTCCTAGACAGTCCAGCGCAGTGGTGAGACAGATGGAATAAATGCCTCCCGTGTGTGCTATTTTGTAAATAGGTAGACATTATTCTTCCCATTTTTGGAAACAGAAACCGAGACTGAAAAGGGGTTTAAGCAATTTGCCCAAGATTCCTCAGCTAGGAAGCTATGGCACAGAGGTGTCTTCGTCTGCCAGGCCTGTGATAACAAATGCCACAGCCTGGCGGCCTTGAAAAGGAGGTAAACGTCTCATGGTTTTGGAGGCCGCTAAAGTCTGGAACCAAGCTGGCGGCAGGATCCTGCCTCCCCTGAACTCGGAAGCGGCCTGGTGGCAGCCTGCTTCTGTCACTTGGTCCTGTGCCTTCTTCAGCCCCTCCTTGTGCCCAAATCGCCTCTGCTTATAAGGACTGCATTCGTATTGGATTAAGGCCCACCCTGATCCCGTTTGGCCTCAACTTAACTAATGACGTCTTCAAAGATCATATTTACAAAGGAGTTCGTACCACAGGGCCAGGGGTAGGACTCGAACACGCCTTTGTGGGGGGCACGAGTCAAACCGTGACACCAGGTTTTCAGAGTCCAGGTCTGTATTAGTCAGGGTTCTCTAGGGAAACAGAAGTGACGGCAGATATCTGTACATATTATGAGATTTTATAAGACTTGTACCACGCGGCTTCAGGAATGGGCAAGACCAAATTCTGCAGGGTAGGCCACAAGCTGTGAATTCCAATGAAGGTTTTCAATGAATTCCCCAGGAGAAGCTGGCTGGCTGAAGTAGAGGTGGAAATCCTCTCTTCTGACTGCTGAGGTCATCACTTCTCCTTTTAAGGCTTCAGCTGATTGGATGCGACACCTCTCACTGTGGAAGGCAATCTCCTCAGTCGACTGCACATGTAATCAGTCATAAATGTCCTCACAGTAACAATTAGGCCATTGCTTGCTTGACCAAACGGCTGGGCACCATGACCTGGCCAACTGGACACGTGAACTTAACCGTCACAGTCCACCCCTTGTCAACTTGGCAGCCACACACATCTCTTTAATACTTAATCTCTAGATAAAAACAATAACAGAGATATTTTCACCTAACAATGTTTATCTGTTTAGCATACAACCAGAAATACATAAACTCTTTTCAGAATAGGGTACAAGCCCTTGGGTAATATTCAATCTTAAACTTGATATCCTGTAACTTAAAAACTATGACAACTTATGTCATATGATAAGGGTATAAGATAGGAAAGAAAAAAAATGAAGATATTTGCTTTATGTACATATATAAACATACTCATGACAAAACATGGAAGATATATTCCTAACCATTACAGTCCTCATTTCTGTAACTGGTCACATGGTCGAAGTTCATATTTATCACTGCCTTCTCTCACTACCCATTCCAGGTTCCCCTCACCCTCAGCAAGCACCTCAGCTGGCCATGGTCCTTTGCCTGGTGGGGTGACCCAAACCTCCATTCCTGAAGTTTCTGGGCCATTGGTAGTCTTGCCTGATTGGGTTGTTGATGTTTTCCACTGACTTTAATCACAGGACAGGGCAGTATTAAGAGACGCCCTAGGGGATCTCCTGTATTCCAGGCAAACTCTTCTCTACCTCCATGTTTTTAAGGATCCCGGGTCAATGCCAACAGTGCCCACAGTGATATCTGACTCCAGAGAAGAGCGACCACAGAGCTCTTCAGAGATGGTAGAGTTATTCTCACAGAATTATTCCTCACAGTCCTGGTGAAAGATGTGGCCTGTGCTGTGGCACAATATTCCCTCTGTGTGTAGACCTGGGAAACTTAGATAACAAGTTATCTGCTTCCAATATACAAAGGAGGGACAAGAATAGGATAAACATTTCTACTCCCACAGGAGGAAATTGGAAGGAAACCTGGGGCCATGGGTCCCAAACAGTTCTGGAAGCCTGCAGGGCTTACTCCTTTAGGTTTAAAGATGTGAGAGTCATCCGTGGAGAGATGTTTCGTTCTCCCGGCCTGATGGCGCAGAAGCCCTCCCCTTTCCACATGCTTGTACAACCGTCCTGCCGTCCCCAAACACCGGGGTGAAGACTCCACCCACCTCGAGCATCGGGACCGTGATCAGGCTCTCCACCATTCCTGGGCACAGAGCGGACCGTTTTCCAACATTGGGGTATTGGCCAGACCCTCTGCACCCCTGAGGATCAGGCTCCACCCTCTGAGAAACTTGGGGCAGTAGCACTTTTCCAGAGCGTTGGGGTGGAAGGCCCACCCTCTCCAAGCGCTGGAGCAGACGCACCCTTCCCACACACGCAGGTGGGACCACTCTCTTGGCCCGAGAAGATGCCCTTCGTCCAGGCCTCCACTTCCACGGTCCTGCCCTTGAAATGCCTTTTCCTTCATTTAGTCCCTTTTCTGACCCTTTTAGTCCAGGCTGGCAGTGATTCCATTCCTACAGCTCTCAGAAAAAGCGCCAATTAGTAGGACTTTCCACAGACCCTTCCGGATAGCTGCACCTCAGCCCTGCCTTGCACTGAACTGGCTGACCAGGTCCATGTTCAAGTAAACCCGCACTTGGAGCACTATTCTCTGGGGACTCGCTTTCCAAGACCTCAGAATTTTCCGGACGGTCACTTTCTGGTTTCTTTATGCCCAGTGTTTCAGTTCTCAGCTTTTCCATTTTCTCTCACGTTATACTATAAGCTTCAAGAGAAACCAGGCTGCACTTTCCACATTTAGCACAACAGTGTCCTCAGCTAAATATCCAAGTTCACTGCTTTCAAATTCTGCCTTCCAGCCGACATCAGCACACAATTTTGCCAAGTTCTCTGCCACTTTAAACAGGGGTCAATTTTCCTCCAGGTTCCGATGACACGCTCAGCCTTGTCTCAGTCCTCATTGGAAGTACCTTTAGCATCCAGATTTCTACCAACACTCTCTTCAAAGCAATCTAGGCCTTTTCTATAAAGCACCTAAAATTTTTCCAGCCTCTATCCATTACCCAATTCCAAAGCCATTTCCACATTTTTGGAATTTGCAATAGAAACAATCCACTCTCCTGGTATAAAAATCTGCTTTAGCTTCCTAGGCTCCTCAAAACAGATACTATGAAATGGGTTGGCTGAAACCATGGAAATTTATTAGGTTACAGTTTGAGGCAAGGCGTAATCAAGGTGATGCTTTCTCCTGAAAGACAGGCTGCCAGCGTTGCTGGGCTCCTCTGCCACACGGCAAGATGCGTGGCAGCATCTGCTGGTCTCTCCCTTCTTCTCCGAGTTCCACTGCTCTCAGCTCTGGCTTCCACGGCTTTCTCTCTCTTCATCTGAATTTCATGCTCCTGTGAAGGACTCCAGTAAGGGGATTAAGACCCATCCTGAGTGAGGTGGGTCTCCCCTGAACCGCAGTAGCCTCAGTCCTGCTTACAGTGGGTTCACACTCACAGGAAGGGGTCATAGTTAAGAACATGTTTTTCTGGGGTACTTTCAGCTTCAAACCACCGAAAGGTCCAATGTTCCTCATGGTAGCATTTTACATGTTAGCCAAAATAAGTTGGTTTAATGATGGAAAGTTATCTTACAGAAGTGATTGATAAATCTCTCTAAAAATTTCCCTTTCCATGAGTTTTTTTTGCCTTCCTGATCTTTCTCTGGACCGGTGCTGTCTAAAAGAACTCTCTACAATACACTAACTTGTAGCCACACGTGTCCACTAATGCAGCTAGTGCGATTGAAGGACTGAAAGACAGAGGCTCCATATTTGACATGTCTAAACACTAAGTGAATGTCACTTTGTTAATACCCAATATCAAAGATTCAGCAGAAGGAAAAGAGACTTGTCTGATGCTGGAAAAATCCCCTGTGGAATCTGGCTTCTCTCAGCACACAGGTTGGTTTCCTTCCCTTTAAAGAATTTCATCAGCATCAGGGCCAGGCCATCTTAGCTCTCCTGTTCTTAAGACTCAGTTCCAGGCAGCCCTGGGCACAGAGGGATGTTGATCTCCAAAGCCAAGAGCAAGTTTGTTTCCAGCAAATCCCTGGGACCCGAAGGCAGGGGCTGGATGAGGAATCTCCTAGATTCTGCAACTGAAGCAAAAAGATGTGCACAGAATAAAATGCCATAAAGGCAAATTAGAGTCAAAGGCCTGGGACCTTAATAGACTTCCTCTTGGCTGCCTTTGCACCTCCTATCAGAGATGCATTGAAATTACTTCCTTAGTATATGACATCAGTGGATGAGAATCCACTTTTCCATACAAGTACACTGCAGCTAACTTCCTGACTAGAGGCTATTACAATTTTAAATATTTGTGAATCTGCGTCATCATTGGCCCTACTCTCCAGATAAGAACATTGTAATTCAGAGAGTTTAAACCACTTGCTCAAATCATGCAAGTATCGTTTGCTTCTTCCAAGTTGGATGCTGATCTGCAACAAGGCATCCTTACTTTCTCTCTTTCAGGACCTGTGCTGCCAGGGCTCAGGCAGCTCTCGCTTTCCAAACTGAATATGGGTGTCAGCGTGTGCAGCCGCCAGGCTCACCAAAGGGAGCGCTTAGTCATCCCCTTCCTCAGTGGGGAGAGCTGTGGGCTGCTGCCGCCTGCGGCCTCACACAAGACGCCCGGAGCCCCAGCTCTGCACTCACCTCCTCTAGAGTCCTCCTTCAGCTTCCTCTCACCCTGAGGGTCTCTGAGAGACTGAAGATGGTATTTAGATCCAGAGGATAGCAGCTAGCTTGAACACGGCACTTCCTGTTGGGCAAAGTGCTGTATAGTTCTCACGAATGTCTGTACCTTTATTAGCCCTGCTTTGGAGATGAAGAGTGGGGTTGTGTGGTGTGGACTGATTTGCTCTGGCTACAAATTCCTGTAGGCCCCAAACTAGCAATGCGGGGGTTTCTTTGGTTCAGTTGCCCAGGGAGAGCACCTCCACTGACCAAATGCACCTTGACCCTGTGTTCCTCGGGCCGCATTGCCACCGCCTCCACTCTGCTCCTGGGCGACTCCGCAGACCTCCTCCTTGGGCGGCCTCCTGCTGCCTGACACGTGCTGTTTGAGAATGATTCCAACAAGAGACATTTTACATTCTGCCTTTGCTTGTTTTGAGATCATTGTCCAATTAGGCAAGAATATTTTCCAGCCCTCTCTATGTATGGTTTGTTTCTTTTTGTTAAATTATTGTTTTTTTTTCTTTAGATAGCAAGAATTCTTAAATCAGGACAGGGAGAGGTTATCTCGAAACTGTAGCACTGTCTTCACTGCTCGGAACCTTTTGGAAAAAAATAGGATGGGCTTCGCTTGCACAGTAGCCCCATTTCAAATGCCATCTGGTGAAAATTAACTGTGTGACCTCAGGCAATGCAAAATACCTCCGTGGATCTCCATTTCCCCAGCTGCATTCTGAAAATAGTGTTTGCTGTATGTATTGAGGAGGATTGCTAAAGCGTTTAAAATAATGCATGGTCCAGTGTAGGTTCGCATTACAATTTTATTGACTCTGAAAATATAAATAATTGTTTCCATTTCCTGGCTGCTGAAGCAACTACCGTGGCATGGACTTAAACAACGGGAATTCATTGGCTCATGTTTTCAGGCCAGGAGAAGTCCCACATCAAGCTGTCAAAGGGCCATGCGTCCTCCCAGAAGACTGGCGTCCAGGGCTGGCGGCTGGCGACTGGGTCAGTGACTTTTCTGTCATCGACACTGCGTGGGCAGCCTTTCTTGGCTCCTCCTTATTTTCCATGTTCCACTGACGTCCAGCTTCTGGTGCTCTCTCTGGCTTTCATCCTCTGTGTCTTAACTTCATTCCGCTTATAAAAGTCTCCAGTAAGAGGATTAAATCCCATCCTCATCCAGGTGGGCCTCACCATAACTGAAGCTGCCTCATCAAAAAGTCCTGCTCACGATGGGCTTGTACCCACAGGAATGGATTAAGACTGAGAACGTGTTTCTCCAGGACACAGAGCTCTAAGCCACCACACTAGCACATTCTGGATTTTGCAGAATAATCTGAGTAGCAAACATGTGCCACCTTATTAATTACTGCACTCCAAATTTTGATTCAGAATGGGATTATTCCTTATGTTAAAAAATATATATATATAACTTCATTCTTAAGGGTTTCCTTCACTTTGATATTTATCCCTAAGTTCAGAAATCACAGCTGCTAATAATTAACTTCTTAACAGTCTCCATTCTTTGACTCTTAGTAGATAGGCTTTCCAGAGGAACTCTGTCTATACATTCACAAAAGCCTCCAAAATACATGGATGCCTATAACAAGACTTTAGAATCAGAGCTGTGAAAATAAAGAAGACCTTCCTGCCACTTGTTACTTATGAAAGAAAAACAGATAATCATATTGGGAGAGGTTTTTTGACATTGTTTGGTCAAACTCTTACCCACCCACATTCTGGTTTACAGACAGGGAAACAAAACTTGGGAGTGCAACTTCTTGAGGGAGAAGGTAAAATAGCAGGTTAGCAGCAGAGCTAGAACTCAGATCCAGCTCCTGCTGAGACCTAAATATCAAAATCTTAACCCTTCTCCAAAAGGCACTCAAGCCTTATGATCAATTCTGATAGAGGCCTGTCTGTACTAGGCTACCGTCAACTTGAGCTCCAAGCGCTGGGAAGAAAGTCCAAAGTTGGCTTCAGCACCCACAGGCTGAGCCCCAGGGACAGAAGATCTGAAGCCAAGCTCAATCAACTACCGCCACCGCCTCTAGCAAACAGGAGGGATACCAGCCATTCGAAGACAGCATGCAATTCTCCAGTTTGCCTGGTGTGAGGTCAGAGGACTTCGTTTCCATTTCCATTTAATTCACGGTGGCCTGTTGTGGCAGTTTGAGATTATTTATGAATTCCAAAAAGAAATATTGACTCTATTTATAAGCTGGTCTGGTTCTCTGGGCATGATAACCCTTTGACTGTATTAGATTCAGCCGAGATGTCTGATTAAATTATGTTAAGATTACAGCTTTGAGTGCGAATCAGCTTTGAGTCCCTGCCCCTTGGGCTGATAAAACAGACTCTCACACAGAAGTAGACACACAGAGAAGATACACAGGAATAGAGAGTGCTCCATAGACACAGCAGAGGCCCAGGAAGAGAGATGAGCATGATAGTCTACAACTGCCCCTGTGAAGAGAACAGAGCAGCTGAGACCAGAAAAAACAAGCCCCGGGAAGAGAGATGAGCCTTATCCCAGCCTAAAGCTGAGATCAGAAGAAGCTGGGACCACGGAGCCTTAAGAGGAAGAGGAAGGCTGAACCCTTACAGAGACCGGCAACCATCTTGCTCCAACACATGGCAACAGACTGGTGAGGGAAGTAACGTACGCTTTATGGCCTGGTAACTGTAAACACCCTTTATAAAAGCCAACAAAGTTCTGGTACTTTGCATCAGCACCTCTTTTGGCTGACTAATACACCTGTCCTTGAAGTTACTTTATCACACCTATACTTTTCCTTTGACCTCATCCCCTACATAAATGAATCTCAAAATCCTATGGCTCCTATCTCCTAAATATTCCTCAGATCTCCTTATTTCCCTATCTGGGCAGCAGCTGTCTCTCTCCTGGCTACCACCGTGGCTTCCCCTGGCCCTCATGTTCACTCTTCACGCTCTCCAGTCTTAGCTTCACAGAGCAGCCAGAGCAAACATACTGAGTCAAAATTTACTCCTTCAGGGGATCCTCATTGTCCTCAAAGCACGTATTCTTTAAAGAATCTGGCCCCCGTGGAATCCTCTGGCCCGTGCTCACACTACTCCCCTCCTGCTCTAAGTGTAGCCAAAAATGTTCACATGGTGACAGCACGGTGTGATTTCAGAACGCCCGAGATAAGACGTGTCTGAGATGAAGAGAAAGTTCAGCTACCCGGGAACAAAGAAGGTGCTCACAGGACAGTCAACCCTGGCAATGGCTGCTAAAGCACAATGGGAACTTGTCTGGCAAAGTCTGAGAAGAATAACGACCTTAGAAAACCATACCCAACTGGAAAAGCAAAATAAAGATGTTTATAAATATTCAATGCCTCAGAATTTGTAGTCCTTACAGAATATTTCTGACAGTTTTATTCAGATTTGGGCTGTACGAAATATCAATTAACTGCAAGAAAGGAGGAACACTTGGGCATAAGGAAGGGTTCCAGTAGGAAGTAATCAATATAATAGAGTTATTGGCAATTTACAGAAAAAGAAAAAGCATATGAAGAGATGGTCAAACCCAATAGCAATAGGGCAAATGTAAATGAAATAAAATAGTCTTTTATCAACATTGGTCTCACAGGAGGTGGAAGGAAGGATAATGGAAAGTGTTGATGGCAATACGAGGATGTGGGGAGCCTCATCCACTGCTGGGGAAAGGAAGACAGATGCAGCTTTCTGGAAGACAGCCTCCCAGAACCCCTCCAGAGCAGACATCCCAAAGAAATCCTCAGACAGATCTCTGTCGGGAAATGGAGGGCAGGCTCATCACAGGACAGCTGGGACAGCAGGGAATTGGAGAACACTGGCTGCTTCTTTCTGGGACCTGGGCACAGTGTGGCGTCCAGGAGAGCAGCCAGCGGCACAGGCTAGTTGTTCACACGCACATATGGACAGGATTTTTTTATTACAGAAGCTGTGAGTTTACAGAACGATCATCAATAGCACACGGGATTCCCATCCATCACCCCACCTCCGACACCTTGCATTGGTGTGGAACGTTTGTTACAATTGACGATAGCACTTTTTAAATACAATTGTACTATTTTTAACAGTAATTACCTTTGTTACAATTGATGAAAGATCATTAAAAAAGTTCTATCAATCGTCCATTATTTACATTAGGTGTATTTTCTCCATGTAGCACCGTTACTAACACCTTGTATTAGTATCGTGCATTGTTACAATTCATGAAGGAACATCCTTAGTCTTGTCATGTACACTAGCGTTCACCGTGTTGATGGTCCTGTTGTATCTTTTAATTTTTTTCTAGTAATCTATACATCCTAAAGCTTCCCCTTCTAGCCATATTCACCCATACAGCTCAGTGCGGTTGATTAAACTCATGAAAATGTGCTTCCATCACCACCACCCACTTGCTAACCTTTACCATCAGCCTAAATAGAAATTATGTACAACTTGAGCATCCACTCCCCATTCTCTAACCCCAATCTATCTCCTGGTTATGTATATTCTAGATTCTAACTCTATGACTTTGTTTATTATAATTAGTTCATAACGGTGAGACCACAAAATATTTGTCCTTTTGTGTCTGGCTTATTTCACTCAACATAATGTCCTCAAGGTTCATCCATGTCTCTGCCTGCATCAGGACTTCATTCCTTCTGACACCTGAATAATATACCACATCTCGTTTATCCGTTCATCAGCTGAAGTACACGTGGGTTGCTTCCATCCTTTGGCAATGTAAATAAAGTCGCTAAGAGCATCAGTTTGAAAATATCTGTTTGAGTCCCTGCTTTCAGTTCTTCTGGGTATATACCTAGTAGAAGGATTGGTGTGCCATATGGTAATTCTATACTTAGCTTCCTAAGGAACCAACAAACTGTCTTCCACAGAGCCTATACCATTTTACCTTCCCACAGCAATGAGGAGTGTTCCTATTTCCCCACATCCTCTACAACATTTGTACTTTTCTGTCCTTTTAATAATGGCCATTCTAGTGGATGTGAAATATCTCATTGTAGTTTTGATTTGCATTTCTGTAATAGCTAGTGATGTTGAGCATCTTTTCATGTGCTTTTTAGCCATTTGTATTTCTTCTTTGAAGAAAAATCTATTGGCCATTTTTTAATTGGGTTGTCTTTTTATTGTTGAGTTGCAGTTTTTTTTTATATATTACGGATTTTAAATCAGTTTCAAAATATTTTCTTCCATTGAGTAGGTTGCCTTTTCATTCTCTTGACAAAGTCCTTTGATGAACAAAAGTTTTTAATTTCGAGGAAGTCCCATTTATCTATTTTTTCTTTCATTGATTGTGCTTTGGGCATAAAGTTGAAGAAATGATTGCCTGCCACAAGATCTTCCAGATGCTTCCCTACATTTTCTTCAGAATTTTATTATGTTTAGGGCTTTAATCCATTTGAGTTAATTTTTGTAAATGGTATGGGATAAAGGTTGTTTTTATTCTTTTGCATATGGATATCCAGTTCTCCCAGCACCATTTGTTGAAGAGACTATTACCAATTGTATGGACTTGGTAGCCTTGCCAAAAATCAATTGTGTAGATGTGACAGTGTATTTCTGAACTCTCAGTTTGATTCCACCAATCAATTTATCATTCCTTAAGCCAGTACCATGCTGTTTTGACCACTGAAGCTTTGTAATATGCTTTAAAGTCCGGAAGTGTGAATTGTCCAACTTTGCTCGTTTTTCAAGATGATGATTTTCACTCTTCAGGACCCCAGGGTCCTTCCAAATAAATGTGATAATAGGATTTTTCATTTCTGCAAATTAGGCTGTTAGAATTTTGATTATGACTGCATTATATCTGTAAATCAATTTGGGTAGAATTAACATCTTAACGATGTTTAGTCAAATCCATGAACACAAATGTCCCTCCATCTATTCAAGTCTTCTCTGATTATTTTAGCAATGTTTTTAGGTTTCTGTGCACAGGTCCTTTACATCTTTAGTTGAATTTATTCCTAGATATTTGATTCTTTTCATTGTTATTGTAAATGAAATTACCTTCTTGCTTTTCTCTTCAGATTGTTCACTAGAAGTGTAGAGAAACACTACTCATATTTGTGTGTTGATCTTGTATCCTGCCACTTTGCTGAATTTATTAGCTCTAGAAGCTTTGCTGTAAACTTTTCAGAACTTTCTCTATATAAGATCATGTCATCTGCAAATCGTGAAAATTTTACTTATTGCTTTCCAATTTGGATGCTTTTTATTTCTTTTTATTGCCTAACTGCTCTGGCTAGAACTTCTAGTTCAATGCTAAATACCAATGGTGACAGTGGGCATACTTGTCTTGTTCCAGATCTTAGAGGGAAAGATTTCAGTCTTTTACCATTGAGTACGATGGTAGCTGAGGGTTTTTCATATATACCCTATATCATGTTAAGGATGTTTCCTTCTATTCCTATTTTTCAAAGTGTTTTTAACAAGAAAGGATGCTGGATTTTGTCAAATGTCGGTTCTTTATCCATCAAGATAATTATGTGGTTTTCCCCCTTCATTTGTTAATTTTGAACTTTTACCTAAATAAATTTTCTTCTGTTGAACCACCTTTTCATACCTGAGGTTAAACCAAATTGATCATGATGTATAATTCTTTTAATGCGCTGTTGGGTTAAATTTCTAAATATTTTGCTGAGGATTTTTGCATCTATATTTATAAGAGAAATTGGTCTTTAATTTTCTTTTATTTTAGCATGCTTTTTTTTTTTTTTTTTTTTTT
>JAQZBX010008090.1:0-12812 GCA_029593785.1 Cabassous unicinctus | reverse complement strand
TTTACATAATTTGTGTGTTTCTAGAAAATTGTCCTTTTTGCCTAAGTTGTTTACTTTGTTGGCATATGGTTGTTCCTAATATCTTCTTATGATAGTTTTTAAATTTCTGTGGGATCAGTAGTAATGTAACCCCTCTCATTTCTGATTTCATTTATTTGCATCATCTCTCTTTTTTTCTTTGTCAGTCTAACTATGGGTTTGTCAATTTTATTGATTATCTCAAAGAGCCAACTTTTGGTTTTGCTGATTGTCTCTATTGTTTTTGTGTTGTTATCCTCAATTTCATTTATCTCTGCTTTAAACTTTGTTATTTCTTTCTGTCTTCTTGTTTTTGGATTGGTTTGTTATTCTACTTTCTCCAGTTGTGCAGTTAGGCCTTTGATTTTTGCTCTTTCTTCTTTTTAATGTGTAGGCATTTAAGAATATAAATTTCCTTCTTAGCACTGCCTTTGCTACATCCCATAAGTTTTGATATATTGTGTTCTCATTTTCATTAGTCTCGAGATATTTAGTGATTTCCCTTGTAATTTCTTCTTTGACCCACTGATTGCTTGAGTATGCTGTTTAACTTCCATATGTGTGTGGATTTTCTGTTCTCTGCCTGTTATTAATTTCCAGCTTCATTCCATTTTGATCAGAGAATATGCTTTGTACAATTTTAATCTTTTAAAATTTATTGAGGCTTTTTTCGTGACACAGCATATGGTCTATACTGGAGAATGATCCATGTGTACTTGAGGAGAATGTATATACAGTTATTTTGGAGAACAATGTTCTGTATATGTCTGTTAGTTCTTGTTCATTTATCACATCATTCAAGTTCTCTGTTTCCTTATTGATCCTCTGTCTTGATGTTCTATCTCTTGATGAGAATGCTGTATTGAAGTTTCCAACTGCTTTTGTATAGATGTATATTTCTCTCTTCAGTTTTGCCAGGGCTTGTCTCATGTATTTTGGGGCACCATTGTTAGTTGCATAAATATTTATGATTGTTATTTCTTCTTGGTGGATTGCCCCTTTTATTAGAGTATAGTGTCCTTCTTTGTCTCTTATAACTGTTTTGCAATTAAAGTCTATTTTTTCCAATATTTGTATAGCAACACCAGCTCTTTTTTAATTACTATTTGCATTGAATATCTTTTTCCAACTTTTCATTTTCAACTTATTTGTCTTTTTGGGTCTCTGGTGAATCTCTTGTGCCCTTTTATCCATTCTGAAAATCTGTGTCTTCTGATTGGGAAGTTTAATCCATTAGCATTCAGTGGTTATTGCTGTACAGGCAGTTCTTATTTCAGCCATTTTCTTTTTTGGTTTTTATGTCATATATATATATATATATATATATGGTCTCTCTTTTTGCCCTTTTAATTACGCTTACTGATAATCTTCATTTCTTTGTACTAATCCAAGCCACTTTCTCCTGTCTTTTCATTTCAACTTGTAGATCTCCCTTTAGTATTTCTTATAGGGCTGGTGTCTTGTTGACAAACTCTCTCAGTTTCTGTTTATCTGTGAATATTTTAAAATCTCCCTCATTTTTGATGGATAGTTTTGCCAGATAAAGACTTTCTGGCTGACAGTTTTTCTCTTTCATTACCTTAATTATATCATACCTCTCCTTCTTGTCTCTGGTTCTGATGAAAAACCTGCACTTAGTCTTGTTTAGTACCCTTATATTTTTCTCTTACTGCTTTCAGAATTCTCTTTATTTTTGGCATTTGACATTCTGATTAGTATGTGTCTCAGAGTATGCCTATTAAGACTTATTCTGTTTGGAGTGCATTGTGCTTCTTGGACATGTATATATATGTCTTTCCTAAGAGTTGGGAAATTTTTGACCACCTCATTATTTCCTCAAATATTCTTTCTGACCCTTTTCCCTTTTATTCTCCTTCCAGGACACCCACGACACATATGTTTGTGCACTTCATGCAGTCACTCAGCTTCCTGAGACACTGCTCATTTTTTCTATTCTTTTCTCTATCTGTTCTTCTGTCTGTGAGATTTCAATTGTCCTGTCTTCTTCCTGTTCATATCTGCACTTGTATGCCTCTAGTTTATTTTAATCTATTTTATTCTGCCTTTCTTCCCCATAATTTTTATATTTTTATATTTATACTTTCAAATTCTTCTTTATTCTCACACATTGTCTTCTTAATATCCTTTACCTCTATAGCTATATTTTCCTTCATCACCTTGACTTGATTTAGGAGATTTGTTTCAACTTCTTTGATATGTTGTTCCAAATTATTTGTCTCCTCTGAAGTTTTAATTTTTTTCCCTTGAATAAATCATATCTTGTCATTTTTTGCTGATGTCTAGGCATCTGATTATCTTGATAAGTTTACTCTGAAGGTCAGCTTCTCTCTCTTGACTAGGGATTTAGGTTTGTTAAAGGTCTTCTTTGATGCTTAGTTCACCTTATTCTAGACCTTTAGAATAGTCCATGTTCACCTCATCAGATTTTTTCAGCTCTTCTTCTGATTCTTGCCATGCGTATGTGGTGCAATTTTTAAGATTGCAACTCTTGTGCACTTGTTTCACCTCCAGAAGAAATCTTCCTTTCTTCTGTTCCTTCTCTGGGAATCCTGATCAGTCCTGTTTGTTTTGTTTTACTTGTCTATATTTTCACACTCCTTTTGTTGTCTCTAGCTGCTTTTGTCTGGAGGACAAATTCTGGGAGAAGGGTCATCCCAGATAGGACTTTCCCAAGTGAATATTTCCCAGCCATTAGAGGGCCCAGGACCCATGAAGGAGGTGCAGAGCAGCTCCAAATTGCCCTGGGAAGGGGTTCAGAAAGGGCACCAAAAGACTCTTGACAACTCCCTAAGCTGAGATTTCCTGGCCTGCCCAGCAAATATAGCCCTCCTGCTCACTGTCCCCTGCAGCCCTGAGGAAGCACTGCATCTTTAAATTTCATCATCTCTGTGCCTGTCCAAGGTGGGGTTGAAACAGTGGCTACTGCCACCATTGTCTGGGTTGGGTTGAAACAGTAGCTCAGAGCCATGACCCAGTGATCCGAATTCACTAATCCAAAGCCATGGCAATTGATTGACTGTGCCCACCCCTGTTCTTGGTGGAGTCTTATGCCCCTTTCTGTCATCAGCAAGCCAGCCAGCACCTGGACCTTACAGTGGCCTACTATGAGAGTTGGGGATGGGTACCAGCTTCTGCTGAACAGAGAAAATTACTCACTGTTCTTTACTCTAGTTCATCAGTCTCTTCCTCCTGCTCTTCCCCAGTCACTGTACTGTGTTCTTGTGGCCTCTGGAGTTTCTGAATAATTGTTCAGACAGCTCCTGCTTGTATAATAGCTGCCTTGGTGGAAGGACTGGACCCTAGAGCTCCTTACTCTGCCATATTCTCTAATTATAAGAAAACTGGATAGATATTTAAACATGGTTCTCTGGAAAATAATGTAGATAACAACATGTGATATTTGAAACAGACATTTATATGAATTAAGAAACAAGCTCAAAACAACAGTACACATTTAGAATGCCCATATAAACAAAAGGATACATGTCCAATTCATGCATAGAAGAGGCATGTAAATAAATCTGCCCAAATCATTTTATGAGAGGAATTAGAGTCCTGATACTCACCAGAATATATGGTAAAATTAAAATTCATTCATGATTTAAAATATCTCAAACTGGTAATTGAAGCAACTTCTTTAACCTCAAATAAAATTTGAACTAGATATAAACATAGATCACATTTGAGATTTTTTCAGTCTCTTTACAATCATGAAAGGAGAAATGACATATAATACCTCTTCTACCCAATATTCCAGTAGAGATCTTATCCCTGAGCTGTCTGATATAGTAGGTACAAACTACATTTGATAATTGACTCTTGAAATTTAGCTAGTTGAAACCAAGATGAACATAAAGTATAAAATGTACATGGGATTTCAGTTAGTACCAAAAAAAGTATATATAAAATGTCATGTTTAATTTTATACAGACCACATGTTAAAATGATAATATTTTAAATATATAGTCTAAACAAATTATTAACCTTATCACTTGCTTCTCTTAATTTTTTAATATGGCCACTAGAAAACATAAACTTAAATACGTATCTTCTGTTTAGCTTCTATTGGACATTGCAGTCCTCGTTGGTGCTATAAACCACGAAAATTAAATAAAATGCACATGTTCTGGGAATGAGGAACGAAAACCATCACATTTTTTCAATGTGATTATCTCCCTTTAAAAGTCCAAGAGATTCAAGACAAATTATTAGAATTATAAGTGTTTAGCAATATGCTGCATTAGATAATATGCAGATTTTAATACTTTTCCTAGATGCCATCAAAATGTAAGTAGAAACTTTCATTTTAAAACGATGCATTTTACAACAGTATCCCAAAAGAAAAAAATCCATCTAGGAATGAATCTAATTAAATATGTAGATAAGCCTTTGGAAAAATCTATATAACCTTATGGAAAGTTATTAAAGAAAATCTAAATCAATGGACAACTTCAGAAGTTTATGTAAGAAATCTCAAGAAAAAAATTATTTCCCAAATGAATAATAAATCCAATACAAATAAGAAATCCCAGAAATACATTTTATGAAGCTGGAGAAGTTGATTTTAAATACATATACAAGGAAAAAAAGGCCAAAAATAAACAATTTTGAATGGAATATTTTGGTTGAATATGCTTAGTAGTAATGAGTCTTTTAATATATGTACATGGTATATCTCTCCCTTATTTATCTTTAATTTCTCTCAAGAATGTTTTATAGCTTTTGGCTTACAGGCTTGTACATCTTTCATAAAAATTATCTCTATTTCATATTTTGATATTTTAAATTCTTCAAGCATTTTAAAGACTTCAAAAATGAGATTTTTCACCTGAAAATTTGTTTTAAGTTTATAAATTGATATATAAATATTAATATTTAATACACTAAGATAACTGTGACAAAAAGTTTTATATGGTTAGTTATTACAGAAAACTTACTGATGAATAAAATCCTGAATATATAGTTTTTACACAGGCAAAATTAGTCTAGGTAAAAATGATCTTTTTCTTTCATGCCCACAAAGGATTCTTGTTTCAGTCTTGTCTTTCCAACAATTTTCTTCTGGTCACACCATCTATAGGTTTCTGAGTTTCTATCAGGCCTATTGAGCATATGACATAAAAGAAGGTACTCAGTGGACTTGTTGAAATAACAATATTGAAGTACAGACAAAATTCTCTTTCACTCTATTCCAAAATTTTTTCCATGTCAAAATATCTATAGAAAGAGAGAATGGTTTGGGGCTGTATGTACCCCAGAAAAACATGGTATTAAACTTAATCTATTACGATGTGTGAACCCCTGTAAGTAGGACATTTTCATGAGGTTATCTCAGTCAAGGCATGGCCCAGGGTAGGTCTTAATCCTGTAACTGGAGTCCTTTATAAGCAGAATGAAACTCAGACAGAGAGAGAGAAAACCACAGGAAGCTAGACGGTAAGACTCCAAGGAACCCAGCAGAAAAGGGAGAAGCCAGGAGAGGCCGCCATATGCATTGCCACGTGATGGAGCACTGAAGGACCAAGGATCACCAGCAGCCAGCCCCAGAATGCCAGTCATTGGGAAGAAAGCATCACCTTGATTTGGACTTTCTCTTGGCCTCAAAATGGAGCTAATAGATTCCCATTGTTCAAGCCAACCCATTGCTTGATATTCGCTTGAGCAGTCAAAGGAACTAAAACAACAGACAAGCGCCAATTTCACTGGGACTCAGTTTCTCATTTGTAAACAGATGTAAGAACCATGTCTAGTTTTCATAAAATTTCAGTAAGATAATGCTGTGTTGCACTTTGGATGATAAAACATGGAAAACTGTGTTGCTTCTGCTCAGCTGCTAGCAAGCCTTCTTTTAATAAGATGGTCCTCCCACGCCCAGGAGAGTTAGCAGTTGCTCGGAGAAAAGTGGGCCCAATCAGAAGTGGCACCTGTACGGAAATGGGAACTCTTCCTTGTTCTTCTATCCTGTAAAGCCAATATGTCAGCAAATCTATTAGTAGGCATTCTCAGCCTAAAGTACAGTTCTACTGCTAAATCTTGGCCCCTTTCCACCAATTCAACAGAGTTGTCTTAGCAAAGAAAATGGTTTAATAAACCACAGAAGGCTGGAGCAGAAAGGGGACTTAGGAGCCCCCTGGCCAGACCTTAGCGCTGCGGATCCCTCCACAGCTTCCAGGTCCGGAGGATCAAGGTCTTGCTGAGAAGGAGCTCAGAAGACAGACCAGCGTGTCTCTGATTACTGCTTAAGTAATTTTATTCTGCTGAAAGCTCCCTCCCTGAAGTTTCCACCCAACGGAGCTGCCCAGAATGAGTCAATTTTTTCTTTCTCTTGGCAGTTCCCTTACACTTGAAAACAGAATGAAACTCCCCGTTTAGTTTTCTTTATTCGGCTAAGTATCTCCTTTTCTTTCAACATTAGCTCATGTGAAGCGGTTATTTGGCCTCACACACTTAACATACTATCTGCTCTCCCCTGGACAAATGCCTCTCCGTCAATTTTATTTTCACACCTTTATGGTCAAAACTGAGTAGGGGACACTTAATGGAGTTGACGGGGCAGTGAAACGCAGAAAGCTGCCGAGGTCATCACCCCCAGGAGCCGTGTCTGACGGCTCCAGCTCTGCTGCCTGCAGCGGGGCAGGACGGGCTCCAGGTCTCTCCTGGAAGGTGAAACACCAGAGCTTTGTGGCAGCGGAAACCCTGCCCTTCCTCTCCTCCCCACACTCCCTCCTCTCCTTCTCTCTTGCTCAAACACCCTAATTTTCAGTCGTATTTTGAATAAACTGGGTTTGCTGGAAGCTGTCCCTCTGGAAAAAGAAGAATTAATTAAATGAGCCTTCCAAACAATGCAAACAATATTGGCAAAAGCCTTCAGGAATATAATCTTCCTTGTTAAAATCCTCGGGGCCCGCCGAGCTCATTGCTGCTATTTTGGGCCCCTGAATCGTGCTGTACCTACTGCAGGTCACGCTGTTAATGTGACGCATTATGGCACCTAAAGATGCCAAAAGGTATTTTGTAGTTGAGTCTACAGTGCACTAAACTGCACAGGTAATTTTTAAATTAAGAAACCCTACTGGAACAAGACATCAATTGTATGCCCATGTTGCATTTACCATTCTATATCTTCAGATCCAAAAGAAGGCTGTCCTTCCTTCTATTTCCTGATATTAGTGAGGGTTTGTAAAATAGTAATACAAAGTTTCAGTTTATTTGGGGTTTATTGGCTTCCTCATGGTGAAATGCATGCAATCCTTTCACCCAGTAAATGCACAACTCATTTGGAGGATACGGGGCCAGTTTTCTACGTCCTCTGCCTCGGGACATAGATGGGGAACGTAGGCATTCCCCATCGTTGTCTAACAAGCCATTCCAAGTCCAGGCATCTCCGTGGATGGGTAGAAGGAGAAGTCTGCTAAGCACAAGTACCATGGCAGGAATTGGAAGGAGATACAGGAATACATCTTTGAATTTCATTTGGAAGTTTCGAAGAAACAGATTTTCTTTAGAAGGAAAAAAAAAAGCCGTCTTCCTCCACTATTCAGGACCGCTTTCAGGAAAAACTTTCAAAAGCCTCAAGGGAAAAAAGGAAAACTAAAACTCAACAAAGGCCCACAGGCTGGCGGGACGTAGGCATTCGTGTCCCTCAAGACGGTCCTCACAGCCAAGTCCTTGCTTTGACCTTGAGGTCAGCTTGAGGGGCAGACCAGGCTGGTCTCTGGCTTTGCCTGACAGAAAAAAGCCACCTTGGGACTTACTTAGACTAGGGAAGAAGCCGCCCCACAGGCTAGAGTAACTAGCTTGGCTAAGCCTCCCAGGAAACCCGCAGCGGCTTTCCTTCTCCTGGAATAGCTTGAGACGTGTCATCACTGACTCATATCTCATAAATATGATTTACAAGAAGGCACGGTCAGCTGGGTTTTATTAGACTGTAAATTTAAAAACACATGCATCCAGAATGTGCAGCCACTCAGCACCCACACGTTCACTGCTCTCATTGTCCGGCATCTTTCAGTGGTCGATAGGCCTGGAGAAAACTTCACCTGCCCAGCTTCCAGCAGCCGCTTTCTGCACACGTGGAGGGAGCTGCACTGTCACGAAACCCGTCATCACGCATGTGCACACACATGTGCTTGCATGCACACCCCCAGCAAAGGCAGAGGTGATTCCAAAGAAATTAAACTGCCACATTCATACGTGATGAACCAAAGGAAGAGTCATGCTATGTTAAGTTAGAAACACACATTTTGAAAGACAGAACTCTTGCTTTAAAAAGAAAAGCGCTTTGGCTGGACTTGCCACGAAGAAACGGTGAAATGCTCAAGGAAAATAGGAAGCCTGCTGAGTGCAATAATTTAATGAAATGCATTGTTCCAACTCTGGCAAGTTTTTATGTATTCACCGATAATAGACAGAAGTCTATTCTCGTGGGTTTCCCACATTCAAGGAAACTTCCTGTCCTTTTACTGAAGTGCCTTTTATTTTCAGTGCGTGCTATATAGAGATACTGTGACGATGGACAGGCATTGAAAACCCTAGAGGCCCCTCTCTCTGCTTTATATAATAGTGTTTATGGAACCATTTACAGGTGGAAGAAAACAGAATTCTTAGCTGAACCGGAAATAAGTGACCCAAATTATGCATTTCAGATTCTGGAAGGCATTTATGCAGCTTTCTACACGAATGGCTGGATTTAAACTACAATGACAATAAGAGACCTAGAATTCATAAAGATATTCATTTAAGCTATTATATTGATGATGCATTTTATCAGAATAACTTTACTTGTAACAAACAAATGGAAAATACACAGAGGCTTCAACGTGGAAGTTTACTTTTGCTCACATAAATTCTGTTTGTGTTCCTCGTTAATGCACGGCTTTCTTTCAAGTTTTGCTCCTGGGACTCAGTCTTCCCATGCTGCGGCTCTGCCATCTGCAATACATGTTTTTCAAAATAATTGGAAATAAGAGTCTGGTATCAAGGTGGAGAAAGAGAAAGCATCCAGGGAGAGCAATGCCGCAGGTTTTCACAGCCAGGATGGAAGAGGCGCCGACACTTTCATAAGCACGGGCAGGAACTCAGCCCATGGCCACGCCTAACTTCAAGGAGAGTGAGAAACGCTGCCTGGCTGCGCTGCGGAAGGAGGTTTGATGAACGGCTGGTCAGCCTCCACCACCACCGAAAAGAAGGAATCCCTCCTCTTCCAGTTAGAGGGCATGAAAACCGATGCAGTTTCTCTGAACTCCGTGAGGAACTAAGCTTCAGGATGGCTACTCTGCTGCTGATTCCAGAGTCTTGCGTGCCAGGTCCCCACTGGGAGTCCATCCTCTAGGAGGTGAGCATCGAAACGGGGCGTCAAACCGGACTCCCAGGAGCCCAGGTCTTAGTATGCTGAGTCAGAATTAGCAGGGCCTTCTGGTCAACTGAGTCTCAGAGGCCAATTTTATCAGTTACCCAACAGGGAATGTCTTTCCATGATCTTTTCTTAGAAATTTATTTATTTTTCATTGTGGTAAAATATATATAACAAAAATCATTTTAAGTGGACAATTCCTGGACATAAGTACATTGACAATACTGTGGAACTTGTCACCATATTTCCAAACTGTTTTCATCAAAGTAAACCAAAACTCTGCCTCACTTAGCAACAGCTCCCCATTTCCCCTCCTGCCAACCCTGGCAACCACTGTTCTCTTTTCACCTCTACGGATTTGCTTTTTCTAAGTATCCCACCTAAGTGTTTGTCCTTTTTTGTCTGGCTCATTTCACTCAGCCTGATGTTTTCCAGGTTCATCCATGCTGTAGAATGTACCGGCAGGGTCTGCCACGGTTTGATAACATCCACTCAGCTGTTGATGGACACTGGGGTTGCCTCCAGCCTTGGCAATTGTGAATAATGCTGTGGTGAACACTGGTGTGCAGGCATCTGGCCAAGGCCCTGCTTTCTGTCCTTTTGAGTATATGCTCAGGAGTGGAATTGCTGAGGCTATGTTTAATTTGCTGAGGAAACACCAAGCTGCTTTCCAGTGATGGCATCACTTTGTGTTGACACCAACAAGGGATGGAGGTTCCCATTGCCCCCCATCCTCACCAACACTTGCTCTTTTCAGTTTTCTAAGTAAATGTCCACCCTAGTGGGTGTGAAGTGGTATTTCATCGCAGTTTCAATTTGCACTTCTCTAATGGCTAATGATGTTGAGCATCTTTTCACATATTGGCCATTTGAATATCTTTTTTAGAGAAATGTCTAATCAAAACCTTGGCCCAAGTTTTAAATTGTGTTGTCGTTCTTTGTGTATTCTGGATATTAAACCCTTATCAGATATATGGTTTTCAAATATTATCTCCCATTCTGAAGGTAGTCTCTTTACTTTCTTGCTAATGTCCTTTGACGCATAAAGTTTTTAATTTTGGTTAAGGCCCATTTACTACTTCTTGTGTTGCTCGTGCTTTCAGTGTAAAACCCAAAACTCCGTTGCCTACTCTAAGGTCCTGAAGCTATTTCCCTAGGTTTGCTTATAAGAGATTTATGTATTTCATAACCTTTTTTTTTTAAGATTTATTTACCGCCCCCCCCTTGTTTTGCGCTCGCTGTCTGCTTTCTGTGTGTTCTTCTGTGTCTGCTTGTCTTCTCTTTAGGTGTCACTGGGAACTGATCAAGGGACCCACGGGAGTGGAGAGAGGCACTCAATCTCTTGCACCACCTCAGCTCCCTGGTCTGCTGCATCTCTCATTGTCTCTCTTCTGTGTCTCTTTTTGTTGTGTCATCTTGCAGCGCCAGCTCTCCATGTGGGCCACTCTCCATTCAGGCCAGCTCTCCACTTGGGCAGCTTGCAGTGTGGGCTGGCTGGCCTTTCACCAGGAGGCCCCGGGAATTGAACCCTGGACCTCCTATATGGTAGATGGGAGCCCAATCACTTGAGCCACATCAGCTTCCCTATTTAACACTCTTACTTATGTGAAAAAATTCATTCATTTTTTCCATTTTTTTGAAAAGTAAGTTGAGACAGTCTATAAAATATATAGAATCCAACAAGAAAATAATAGACCCAGGACCTTGAAAAGTGAATATTTATTATTGATAGAAAAATTAAATGAGCCTAAGGTGAGTTTATTACACTTAATGTATACAGCTGGTCTTTAAAAAGTGGGGTGCATTTGGAGGTTGTAAACAGGCTCATTTAATAGTGGCCAGTCCTGCCCCCACCACCCTTTCACGCTGGGCTGATGGGCTCGCTCCTGCCAGGCACTGCTGCCTTCTGCAGGCTGTTAGCACTGGGCTCTGTGAAGGGGGAGCCTGAATGGCATACTCAAGATGACTGAGCACTGACGTCAAGTACTAAACCGAAAGGGGAGGGGTGGGTGGGACTTACCATAGCAAGAACAGCGAGAGGGAGGAAGAGAGGGAGGAAAAGAAGAAAAACTGGCAATTCTAATGCATTGGATAGAAAGACAAGCTTTTCGGGGATTAGCTTTGGCATTTTTTGTTTTTTGTAAGGCGGGATGCCAGACGCTCAGATTCAACTTGTGAAGAAATGGGAAAAGAGGGAGAAAAGCCAAAGTGCACAAAACTCCATAAAAGAGAGCCCGGAATTGGTGTGTTTGACTAGATGGATAGAAGCAGGAGACCAGAACCCTTGGAATGTTTGTGGAAACCATGAGTACCAGTTAAAACAGTGAATTTACCTTCCAAATTGGATCAAAATACAAGAGGAAATAAAGCATTAACTAAAGCATCAAAAGACATGATAGAGGGCAAATTATTATATACTTTGCATGAATATTTTAGCATAAAATGGGAATTAAACTAAATAACCAAAAGATAAGGAGTTCAATAATTTATGGTACTTTTCATATATAAAACTGTATGTTGCTACTAAAATGAACATTGCGGAAGTATCATAGCAACAGGTAAAATTGTTTTATGTAAGAGTAATAAAAAAAGCAAGGGTCAAAATTATATACATACTGTGATTTCAACTTAGTGAAAAAATTATGGGGAAGGGATGGAAGGAAATATTGCAAAAATTGTTATATGTGGAGGTCAATGGGAATATAGAGACTTTTTTCATGGGTGTCCCTCTTATGTTATTGGTTCGATGAGCATGAGTAGAGACAAAGAGGCAAAAATTAAAACTCTCCAACTTCTCTCCATGTTTGACTAAAAAGAAAGTGTCCCAGCAGCGTTGGAAGGACCAAATTCTGGAGCTTGAGTTTGGGTGAGAACTGAGAGCTGCTGCTGGGACAGGGACAGACGCTCAGGGCCCACAGAGACCCACCTGCTGGCGAGGAGAGCGGCTGCCCCTGCCTCCCCGCCGCAGAGCGTGATGCGACCCGGCTGCCGCAGGCTTGCGAGCACCACGTGCCCCGCTTGTGCCCAGGACCCTCGGCTATGCCCTGGTCCTCTGCTCAGCTTCTCTCCTGCCAGGGTCAATGCCAGAAGTAACACGTTCTCCAGGCCTCAACGTCCTCCTGTGCCACCCAGCCAGCTGGGTGTGGGCGCTGAGTGGGTGCGGCATTTTGTAAACTGTAAAGTACCAGCCACAGGAACTGCTACTGCCCATTTCATGAAAACTAAAAGATGGCATGGGAAGCGGGTGTGGCTCAGTGGATAGAGCCCCCGTTTACCATATGGGAGGCCCGGGGTTCGCGTCCCGAGGCCTCCTTGTGAGGGCAGGCCGGCCTGAGCGGTGCCGTGGGCTGATGCGGCAAGACCTCACAGCAAGGGGGAGATAAGCAGACACAGAGAAGACACGCAGCGAATGGACACAGCA
>JAQZBX010008089.1:0-48878 GCA_029593785.1 Cabassous unicinctus | reverse complement strand
GTTAAGCACCACAGGCAGGCTTAAAACTCACGAATCTCTATGGTTCAGTCCACACCATCGATCTGTCCAGATAGATGTCCCAAGCTTCTTACTCCACACACCCACAGCACAGACACCCGTGCCACACCCTGTCCACTCTCTGCCGTGATCTGGGAGCTGCTTGCAGTCGCCCTCCTAAGCCGACGCCATCTTTTTCCTGTTCTCGCAAAACTTACTTTACATCTCATTGGACTCACACATGACAACTAACAAGGACATGATGATGGACAACAAACATCCCAAAGAAGAGAGAGTCTGCAACTGCAACCAAGAAAGTTCCATCCATCTTCCCTATGGGATATAAGCCCCCTCTCAATTAGAGGTGGAGTGGGCATCACCATCCCCGAATCCTCAGGAATGGGGAAAGAACTATGGACTAGAATGGACTTACTGGTATTCTACTGTATACATATTGTGAATCTAGCAATGAAAGAAATTACAACATTGATGTGGAGCCAGTGGGCACTGGAGGATCTGGAGGCAGGAAGAGGGAAAAACAGTTATAATATGTTTTTTTTTTTTGTGACTTGGGAATCATCCTGAATAATAGTGCAATAACAGATTTAGTCCATTTTATCATCACATAACATGCAGAACTTTGTGGGTAAGAGTGTAGACTACAATGTGAACTATGGTCCATGCTTAATGGTAGAGCCCCAGGATGCATATATTGGTTGCAATGAATGTGTCACACTAATGAAGGATGCTTATGTGGGAGGGTGTGGAAGGATTGGGAGAGAAGCATATGGGAAGCCCTATATTCTTTGTGTAATATTTATGTAAACTAAGTATCTTTTAAAAAATAAAATATATTAAAAATAAATTAAATTAAAGAACATTGTCAACATAAAAAAATATATAGAATTAAAACTGAAACTCAAAATATTTGTGAAACATTCTGCCTAAAGCAGTGTTAATTTCTCTGTTCTGGAGACTATAGATGAGGGGGGTTATAACTGGGAGCACCATGGTGTAGAACATGCCTATGAGAAGATTCCTGAGAGATGCTTTATTTGCAATGGGATGTAAGACAGGAATAAATCCAGAAATTGTAAATGTAAATAGAACTGCCAACTGTGGACTGCAGGTGGATAAGGCTTTGTTACAGGCTTCTGTAGATTGCATACTAACCATTGAAAACATATTACTATATGACATAAACAATAAGGCAGAACATAATAAGCCAAGGCCTAAATTTATAGCTATGATAACAAACACAGAAAACTGAACATCTGAAAATGAGATGCTCAAAATTTGAGGACTATCACAGAAATATTGATGGCTCATATTTGACACGATGAAGGGAAGCCTGAACATGGTAGCCATGTGAATAGAAGAATAGAGCAAACCACTTGTCCATGAGTCACCAGACATGGGGTAACAGTGAGCCCATAGTGCAGAGGGTGGCAAATGGCTATTTAGCAATCATAAGACACCACCACATGGAAGAACAGCTCTGTGCATCCAAAGATGATAAATAGGAAAATCTGAGTAGCACATACTGTGAGAGAAATAATGAATTGCCTGACAGAGAATTTACAATGAATTCTTAAGCAGCAATTGAAATTAGCAAATATCTATCAGGGACAAATTTCCTAAAAAGAAGTACATTGGAGAGTGTAGATGTGGATCAGTCACAATAACAGTGATAGTAAGAAGATTCCCAGCCAATGCTCCTAGATAAATCACTAAGAACAGCAGACACTGCACACAACTTGAACCTCCTGGGAGCTTGAGATATATATGAGGACAAATTCTGTGAAGATGGTGAAATTGCTCATGTGTACTTATATGCTGCAGTCTCCTTGGGAGGCAAAGTATAAAATAATAAGTTAACACTAAAGGCCAAATGAAGGCAATCCTCATTATAAAAAATTTATAAGCGAACATTGGCATTAAGGTAAGGCTTTTAACCTGGAAATCATGGTATAAGAAATCAAAACAGGGCAGTCTTTAAAAATCAATAAATGCATAAATTTACCTTTTCATTTTCTACCCCAACTCTGTTGACATATAGTAACTTCAATATTCACCAACTAATAGAAACTAAGAAAATATAGATATTTCCTGTGAGATTTAAAGTTGAATAACCTTTCATCCATTGAGCCATAATTACATTTTTTCTTAAAATATAACTTTAAGCCTGAACACATCCAGTGATTATTTTCTTATTTTCTACAATGTCAAATATTGAAGCTAGCATACCCTGTGAGAATGTTTCTATACAGAACAGAAGTTTTTTAATCACTATACAGCTATTACTGAATCTCTTCATTTACCAGGGAATGAAGATGACTTCTATCTCCCCATGTATGCAAATATAACCTAGAAATTGTCTCTGTAATAAAGTTAATGAATAGATCTGAAGATCTTCTGAGATTTTATTCCAAATGAGAAAAATGATTATTCATCACCATGTTTAAATTTTAGATATTTTAAAAGAAATACAGATGAATTATTTCTCTCCTCCTTTGTGACATATCCAAAAATTTTATATAATGCAGATGGGAGGAAGTGTGTATCTAGAATTCCCTTGTTTTCACTCTAGTTAACATTCTCACCTGCACACAGAATCTAGTAAAAGCCTTCCTTCTGACAATACACCTACTCCAAGCATATTTCACCATCTATCATGAGTTCAAATATTTAGTGAAAGGCACACATTATGGCCAAGTCTCTCCCATACATGTTTTTCTAGATTGCAGAAATCTCACTCATCATTAGGCTAGCTATAATGTATTTAATTGTGCTTGTCTTTAAGCAGTTCAAAGCATAAAGAAATTATATTTCAATATTATATTTTTTCTTTAAGCAGATTTACTTTTAAAGATTTTTTTAATTCACATTAATTTTTCAGGAAAAATATAAGGAATTCATATATACCTCAACTTCTCCCTCTCCCACACTTTCCTCCATTAACAACTTTCATTAATGTGGTATATTTGTTACAACTGAACAAATATTGAAGCATCGCTACTAAACATAGTCTATAGTTTGCTTTATAGTTTACATTTGCACTGCACAATTTTATAGGTTTTGACAAAATGTATAATGGCCTGTGTAACAATAATGCCCCATGTTACACCTATTCTTCCCTCTCCCTTCCCTCAGAACCTCTAGTGGCCACTGCCATTACATCAATGATACAAATTTTTCCATTGTTAGAATTATAATAAATCTACTTTAGTCCATATTTGCATTCCCCCAAAACAGAGTTAGACTCACTTATTATTTTCCTACACATAGCTCTTCTGCCTTTTGTATTTGAATCTGTACTTAGCACTATGCTAATTAAATATATGTCCCAGAGACTTACATCTTTGGTCAGTTCATATGCCAGTTGAACCCTGAATCTCAACAGAGTTGCAACACCTACTCTTGAGTTCATTGAATTCATCCAGGACAACTAAAAAAGTATGATGATGGCCAATGGCCATCCCAAAAAACAGGAAGTATTTACAACTTTAAGCACACAATTGCATCCATCTCTCCCATGGGATCTAATACCACTCACTATCAGAAACAGAGTGGGCAACACCATCCCAAAATACTCAAGTTTGAGGAATGATCAATATTATATTTTAATGCTAAAATTAGTTATGTTGAAGTACAATTTTTAGTACTATTTAATTTTCATTTGTTGGAAAACTAGAATTAAGGAATTATAAATGCACATGCTTAAATTAGTATTTTATTAATATTTTCTTTATATAAAATCCCTTGTCTTTGCAAAAATATTTTTCAATTTTAGTGACCATTATAACACATTGTAATAAAAATGCTGACTTGCTTACTTGGCTTTATACAGATGAATTTCTAGTGTATTACAAAATATTTTGTACAGTTTTCTATAATATCCTATAATATGCAGTTTCTTCTACCTCAGTTTCTAAAGTAGAGAAATTGTGTTAAGCAGATCATTCATTAACTATGAAAACATTACTCAGCGGTTAAGATCAATACAAATGACCTAGGGTATATGTTACTAAATTAACCTAGATGTACATCTGGTTTTTGAAAATATTTTTAAATATTTGTTTGATCAGAATAATGCATTAGCACTTGATCATTAAATTTTTCGACCTATCTTTCATCTCTTCAGATTCCATCTTTTTCCTGTGTATAGAAATTCTCACATTTAATTATGCTAAATTTTCCAAACATCTTCTCCTTCAAAATGTACCTTGGGGGTCAAATGAATAGCTATGGCCATACAGAGAGTTCAGGGTTTCTCTTCTATTCCATTTTACCTCAGGGAACTTTAGGAAACATTTATTTCACAATTTTAAAATGTGGAAAATAGTATTATGAGTGAGAGTGATAATTCCTTGTCTATTAAAAAAAAAAAGATAAATAAGAATCCATTAAAATGATCAGCATACATAATATCTGCTTCATAATGTCCAGCAAGTAAATATCAAAAATTTCTTATTAAAACATCCATTGGTGTTTGAATATTGATTTATTTTTACTATGATTCATTTACATGCAATACCATTATAACTTTTTTTTTTGCCTGTGAGTTTCTTAGCTCTTATTTTGAATCTATCTCAAGAAATATCTCATACTTGTTGCTTCCACTATTTCAATAGCAAGGGGATTTTGGTAGCCATATATTTCCCATCTTTTGCATCAAATTGTGTACTCACAGACCGATCTTCAGGTGCCATATTAAAAAATAACATAAATTTAACAAATGAATCAGAAAAATCCAGTCTACCTTATGAGGAAAAATGTCTCATATGGGGAAGAAATAATTAAGCATGTAAATGATCTTGAGGCATAACAGTACTTTGTCAGAGAATTATTCATTGTTAATATCAAAGAAATAAATCAAATATAATAAATCAAATATAATATACAAATATACCTGAAAACGAAGAGAAGATCATCTTACCTAACATGAATATATCTTTGAAATATTTAAAAGATTGATCACAACCCTGATTCCACCATTTCCTTTACTAAATAAAATTCACAGAATCCCTTATTGGGTAGATACACTATTAAGAACCATTCTGCTTCTGGATTCTTTATATACATGTTTTTTCTTTTGTAGGTATATATATGGGTCATAACTCTCATGAGGCATGGTTAATTGTCAATCTTACCCTCAAGAGAACCAGCTTTTCTTCAGCTTCTGCTTTTTAAGAATTCCTTGTCTATATCCTTGAGATTAATTAAATTTGTAGTGGAGTTTCTTTGAATTAAAATTAGTAAATACTTTTTCTGTTAAAGTAATTATTCATTAATGTTTGCAAATTCACAGGTAACTCAATATAATTTCTATTTTATATCAGAATAAAAAATGCCATTTTTCCATATAGAAAATTTATAAAATCTTGTTAACCCTAACAAAACACATTTTCTGAAAATTAAGAACTAACATTATGGCATTAAGGAAAATCATGTGCCGATTAAATATAACAAAAAAATAAAAATTGATTTTGAACAGCAGCTACTAAATTTACAAAAAGGATATCTTCTAGAGTAAATTTTACAAAGAAAATATGTAAAAAATAAATAAAAATAAAAACATGGTTGTGGCACACAGTGGGAGTCTTACTCAGCACTTGTGTTTTGAACAGAGCTTTGCACTTGGGAGGTGGCTGATAAAGTTAGGCTTCCTTCAGAATGTAAATTATTATTCCTCAGAAGATTTTCTTAAGGAAAGAGTTAATAGTCATTGTTCTGAAATTTTTTTATTAATGATTGGCAATCTGGAGAGAAACTCGGTGGAAATTCTTGCAAATGAAGGCTGAAAAATAGATTTCTCTAAGTACTTCTACAGTTTATCACTGGGGATATAAAAGTCACACTGGGTCCTGAGAAGAAAGGGAGGGAAGAATAGAAGAGATGGAACATGTGGCATTTTGGGGGTGATGGAAGTGTTCTAAATTATATTGCAATAATGGATATAGACTATGTTAAATTTCATCAAAATGTATAAAAATGTATGGAACAGAATGTATGGCATACTGTAAACCCTTAACCAAGTTTAGTAGAAATGTTTCAATATTAGTACATCAATTCTAACTAATGAACCATCCACACATAATATTTTATTAATTGGGAATGGGTTGAAAAGGGAGAGGAATTTGTGTACATGGGAATCCCCTATATTCTGTACATCAATTTTCTGTATTCTAAAGCTTCTTTGGAGACAAAATGAAAAACAAAGACACTGGGGGAATAAACAGAAGAAAATGTCACTTAAAAAAAGACAACAGATATTACTGTGATGAAAGACATAATGTCAAAAAATTATTTAATTTTATATTTTTAATTATTTTTTATTATTGCAATTTTTAAATTTTTTTGTATTTTATTTGTTATTTTTGAAACTATCATTATTATTTCATTTTCTTCTTATTTGTATTTGGTTACTTTCTTGGCTTCATCTTTGAAGACATTTTGGATCACAGAAGGGTTATGACTGTGGCAGCACATGATCATTAGTGCAGGGTGTCTGTGATGGGTGATGCATTGGAGGAGGTTTGTATTAGTCAGTCAAAGTGGTGCTAATGTGAAATACGAAAATGGGTTGGTCTTTATAAAGGGCATTTATTTGGAGTAGAAGTCCACAGATACCAGGCCATAAAGCGTTAAGTTTCTTCTCTCACCACAGTCAATTACCACGTGTTAGAGCAAGACAGCTGCCAATGTTCGCCAGGGTTCAAGCTTCTTGGGTACCTCTCTTCCCAGGACTGCATTTTTCTCTGGGCTTACCTCCTGTTTCCTCCACAAGGTCATCTGTAGATGATCAGGTGAACGGCTTGCTTCTCTTCTCCTGAGGCCTTTCCAGCATCAAAACTGTTTCTCAAAGACTGCTGCTCAAAACTGCTTCAAAGTTCATCTGGGGCATAACTATAAGGCATATGAAAGTGTTGAAGTTTTCATGGGGAATTGTCATGGTGGATAGAGATTCAGACAACTGGAAGAATATATAATTTCCATCCTGGGAAACTGCAACATCCTCTACTGGGACAGCAAGAATCCCCCAAGTACAGGGGCAGTGACTAGTGACCTAGGATGGAATATTGATGGGGCCCTTGATATTGGTGACTATACTTATGAACCTCAACTTTTGAAATTGAAACAGCCTAGTATTTTTATAGGGTGCCTATGAGTTAATTCCTGTGAGCCTCCTTGTTGCTCAAATGTCACCTTTCTTTAAAGCAAACTCAGCATATATTACCTTCCCCCCAGCATGGGGCATGAATCCCAGGAATGAGCCTCCCTGGCACCAAGGGATTACTACCATGAACCAACTAGCAATACAACTGGAAAAATACCTCAACCAAAAGGGGGAAAGGGTAAAGACAATTAAGTTTCAATGGCTAAGATACATCAAAGTGAGTCAGGAGGTCATTCCAGAGGTTACGCTTATGCATGTTTCAGTAGGATCTGTTTAGCTGCCAAAATAAATACTGCCTCAGATAGTGGGACTCCTGAGGGCTCAGGAGACATCCAGACACTATAGGCAGGGCAGACAACTCAGGAGTTTGGTACCCTAACAGTGGGCATTCCTTGGGAATTTATACTTCCCAGTGTAACAGATTTGGACTCATTTGTGGTTTCCCTACACATGGTTCTTTTGCCCCCTCAATTTTAACCTATAGTTAGTACTAGAATTGATAGGTGTATGTTCAAGAGAATCAAATCTTTGGACTGTCCATGTGCCAGCTTTGCCATGAATATGAACATAGTTGCACCAACTACTCTTCAAATCATCAGGCTCTCCCAGGACAACTAACAAGGAAATGATGATGGACAATGACCGTTCCAAGGAATGGAGAGAGTCTACAGTTGCAAGCAAGACAGTCTCATCCATCTGCCCCATGGGATCAAAGTCCACTTTCAATTAGAAGTGAAGCAGACTTCACCATCCCAGATCCCTCAGGATTAGAGAAGGCATGATAGACTAAAGTGGATTTACTAGTACTCTAGTATAGGCTTATTGTGATTATAGCGATGGAAGAGCTTTTATCACTGATGTGGAGGCAGTGGCCACTGGAAGCTCAGAGGGGATGGAGAGGGAAAAACAGGTGTAATATGAGGCATTTTTAGCACTTCAGCATTGCCCTGAATGCCATTGCAATGAGAGATACAGGCTACTATATATTTTGTCATATCTTACAAAATTGTGCAGAAGAGAATGTAAACAACAATGTAAAGTACAATCCACACTTAGTGGCAAGCATCCAAAATGTGTTCATCAATTGTAAAAAATGTACCACACTCACGAAGGATGTTGTTAATGTGGAAAAATATGGGACGAGTGAGGAGCGGGTCATATGGGAATCATCTATATTTTTTTACATAATATTTATGTAATCTATGTATCTTATAAAAATGAAATAAAATATATTTAAAAAGTCACATTGAAGTTTGATGAGTAGTTATTAGAAGCCAAATCTATAGAGGATAAATCCCCTTTTTCTATTTAGGTATTTTGAGTATATCTTTAACTCATCCATGATTTCATAACATCAAGCAGCTTCAACTGGAAAATATTGGTTCACAGAATGATGCAGATTTTCCACATACCATGTATTTTATTATATATTACCAAAATAATTCTTATTTATTAAATTTGAAAGAGACCACAAGCGGTTATATGATATATGTTACACTAGAGTTTTTAATTTTAGATTGAGCTAACAAATGATACCTTAGTGTTAACTATATCATCTCCCTCCTGTAATTTGTTGCATGGAGATGTGCATTGCTACTTATTAATGAAAAGTGTATTTAGTCACAAAGCATGTTCCTGTTTTTCACTCCATAGCAAATTCTTATTTTCCACTCCCTAGCAACTTCCTGTCTCTCACTCCCTAACAAGGTCCTGTTTTTGTTCTCCCCCTTTCTGGTACCTAAAAATCATATACTGATGGAAAACCCGGATACAAAAGGCAGTTTATTTTTTTTTTAATTTTTAAGAAGCTTTAGATTACATAAATGTTACATTAAAATTATAGGTGATTTCCATATGCCCCACCCCACCCTCTCTCAAATTTTCCCACATTCACAAAATCTTTCATTAGAGTGGCACATTTGTTAATATTGATGAACACATATTGAAACATTGCTATTAACCATGGACTACAGTTTACATTATAGTTTATTCTTTGCCTTGCATAATTTTATAGGTTATTACAAAATGTATAATGGCCTATATCCATCATTACAATGGCAGGCAGGACAATTCCAATGTTCCAAAAATGCCCCTTTATTGCATCTATTCTTCTCTCTTCCCCAAACCAGAACCTCTAGTCACCACTGCTCTTATATAAATGATTAAAGTTGCCCCATTGCTGGAATATTAATATCTATAGAAGAAGAATAAAAAGTACAGTTTTGTCCATTGTTCATTCCAGAAACATGAGGATTTGGGAATGGTGATGCCCATTTTGTTTTTAATTGAGAGAGGCTTAGATCCCATGAGGCAGATGAATGGAACTATCTTGCTTGCAGTTGCAGATACACTCTCTTCGTTGGGATGGGTGTTGTCCATCATCAACTCCTTGTTAGTTGTCTTGGGTGAATCCAGTGAGCAGGATAGTAGGTGCTGCATCTCTGCTGAGATTCAGGGCTCAACCAGCATATAAGCAGACCAAAGATTTAAGCCTCTGTGACATATATTTAATAAGTATAGTGATAAATATAGGTTCAAATAAAAGGGGCAGAAGAGCCATGTGTAGGGTAACTATAAATGAGTCTAACTCTGATACCTTGAGGAGCATCAATTCCAAAGTAAGGCCCATTGACAGGGTGCTGAATTCCTTAGCTTCTCTGCCCTTTTTATACTGTATAGATGTCTCTACAGCTCTCAGGAACCACACTTTGAGGCTCTGTTTACTGTAGCAGCCAAAAAGATCCTGCTGAGATATGCATAAGTATAACCTCTGGAATGACTTCTAGACTCACTTTGAAATGTCTTAGTCATAAAAACTCATTTGTATTTCATATTTCCCCCTTTTGGTCAAGGCCTTTTTCTGGAAAAAAGTTACTAGTTGGCACTTGTGCCAGGGAGGCTTTTCCCCAGGAGTCATGTCCCACACCAGGGAGAAGGTAGTGCATTTATATACTAAGTCTGGTTTAGAGAGAAGCCACATTAGAGCAAAAAGGAGGCTTTCAACAGGTAAATCTTAGGCAATATATAACACTAGGCTAATTTTCAGTTTTGTAAGAAAAGGTTCAAAAGTGTATTCATCAATACCAAGGACTTGTTGTAATTGTCTGTCTTTCTTCACTAGGTACTTCTCATGTACTTAGGGGATTCTTTCCATTCTATTAGAGAATGTAGCATGTCTCCCCTTGATGGGAGTTCAATATTCTTTTGGTTATTTTGTGGCTCTCCACCCACTAAGACAATGTCAAGATCACTTTAAAGAGCACAATCTAGATGGGCAAAACTGTGGCTATTAGCTCATGTCTTCTCTTCCTCCTCTGATGCCCACATTTGCAGACCCCAGTTTGCAGTTTCATTCAACCAATGGCATCCTCTTCCCCACCTTTATTTGTTTAATCCTAATAAAAACCCTTTACACCTTTGTTCAGGGAGGCAAATTTGAAACTTTCTCTCATGACCTCTGTCAGCTTCTTAAACTTTTTTGTTTTGTGATCAAGTCTTGGTGTGGATATCAATTCACAGCACTGTGCAAGCACCCAGAGAAGATGCAGAGTACTCCTTCAATATCAATGTCAATCTTATCATTCAGTTCATTAAGTTCAGAGAAACTTGCATGATCATATGGTGGATACAAGTTCTCTGAATTTCTAAATTAATTTGAAACTGAAATTTTATCATTAGCAATTATTTTTGCTTTTTTGTTTCTAGTACATTCCTTTTCTAGAAAAGGCCTTCCAAGCAGCAAATTATATTTTTCTGTAGTCTGTTTTTTAGTAATAAACCATATTTAGTTTGTGACATTTATAATTTGTTCCATTCTCTTTTATTCTTGATAGATCAAGGAAGGAGGTATTTAACTTGGTTGATTGTTTCCAAGAAATTCTTTTACTTGATCACTTTTTCGTTTGTTTTTCTATTATATATAGCATTGATTTGGACTCTTTATTTTATTAATTTTTTCTTATTTTCTTCTTTTTTATACTAAATGGAAGTTCACTTTGCTATTCTCTACCTGAATTTATGAAAGGGAATTGTGGGCCATTGCTTTCAGATTATTTTCCTTTTTAAGAATAAGCAGTAACAGATGTAAACTTCTCTCTAGGGATTTCTTTATTTTTACATCACCTCTTTTCATATATTTTATTTTACTATAACTTTTTGAAAACATATATTTTAACTGTTTTCATATATTTTAACTGTTCCTTCTGATTTATTTTTGAATCACAGATCTAGTTAATGTATGTTATTAAATATCCAATTTTTTTGTTAATATCTAATTTAATCCCATTGTGCTCAGAGAACATACTATGCAAAATTAAGTCTTTTCAGTTATGGATACTTGTTTAGTGGCTCAATATGTATTCCATCTTGACATATTCTCAAGTAAAATGCTAATGAAAACCTTAAAGTATGCTACTGCACAACTTAAAATTTCTAAAATTAATAACCATGCCAACACCAAGTGATCATGATACTGTTACTCAACCTAACTTCTAATGAATTTTGGTGGTATTCATGAAGCTACAGCAATTCACAAAAAATTAAGCAGTTTCTTATAAGATGAGCAAGTCATCTTAATTATGTTCTCAAGATTACTGAATGAATGGTTCCAAAAGTATTTTGTAAAAGAATATTCATAGCTGCTTTGTTCACATTAACTAAAATCTGAAATTGGTGCAAATGTGCATCAAAGAAAAACTAAAAATATAATATGTGGTTTATTTATGCAGCAGAATAGTAAAAAATATATTTAAATAACAGAAATGGACACATCCAATACAATGGATGCATTTGAAAATTATTGTTTTAAGATTTCAAAAAAGCACCTTGCATCAAAGAGTGACCATAGCATAAAGTAATTTATGTAAAGTTTTATGGCAGAAAAAATTAACCAATTATTAAATAAATATATAAAGTATTAGGATGAATTGTTGAAGCACAGGACCTTTTTAAGGCAGTGAAGCCATGTGGTATAACACTGTAGTAGTGGATACATTACATTATACACTTTTCAAAACACATATAACTGTATAACAAAAAGAGTGAACCCTGATATAAATGAAATTAGTTCATAATGATAGTCTACTGACATTTTTTCATCAATTATAACTAATAATCCCTAGCAATGCATAGAAACAAGGTATGCAGATTGAGGTGATGTACGGAAACTTTGTACTTCCTGCAAAATTTTTCTGTAACCCTAAAACTGCTCTAAAAAACAAATAAAGTCTACAATATATATGTTTTTAAAAAACACCACAATAAAACAGGAATTTTTTTCTCTCTCCTTATAAAATTAAGGCCACAGTAAAGACTATATGAAGCACATAAAATAATTATTGTTAGATACATACAAAGATTCTCTAGGTAGATTACCTAGAAAGTAAGAAGAATTTTTTATTATTAAGTGTCAATGAATAAACCAAAGAAGAAATTCCATTATATTTGGGTGACTTCTGCTATAACATCAACATATTTCATAGTTTTCTTTAAGACTCAGATAATAATACAACAAATCAATATGAACCTCACACAAGGAGAGATAAAGGCTTTTCTGAATTCCAGGCATGAAGACACTCAGGCACACACAAGTCTTATAGTTCCATACCACTTTCTGGTGTGTTTCTGGAAATCTTAGTGACCTGGGTGAGCTCTGTGCAACTTTGGGAACTTGCCTCTGAAGGATCTTCCTCTAGAATTTGCCTCTGCTGTAGGTTGTTGCCCTGAAGTTTTGTATGGATCTTGGCACATTGTATAGTGCCCCTTACTGTACTGCATTGTTTTTGCCTGATTCTTTATAAATACCTCATCACTAGAAAGCCAAAAATTCAGGGAATTCATGTAGGAATTTCATTTTGAGAGATAAAATCCTTTACATGTAGCTGCATTTGCAATCCAGGTGCCTCCATGTAGTGGACTCCTTTACTTGGGCCATGACTGAGATGCATTACTGGTTGCCTCAGCCAAGACCTCTTTATTGAGGGAACTTGGCTGAGGCACTTTTCTCTCACTCTCACTCTGTTCTTTTGCACTCCTAACCTTTTCTGTCTCCCTCTATCTATTGACCACCCCCAGTCTATAAAAAAAGGCAAGAGATTTTTGATGAGTGCTCCTTGACAGTGAGAAAATTTCCACCATATTCACTGCCTGTCTTCTAACCCTTACTCAGTGTTATTTTGTAAGGAAAAATGAAATATTTGGCATTCAATTTCTTTACATTTTGCCTCTTGATTGCATTGTCATTCATGCTATTTTAGCTTCCTCAGTTCTAAAACATATACTATGCAGTGCGTTAGCTTAAACAAAGTGAATTTATTGTCTCATGGTTTTGAGGCTAGAAGTCCCAAATCAAGGTGTGATCAAGCTTATGCTTTCCCCCAGAAGACTGTGGCATTCTGGGGATGGTTGGATGTGATTTTTGGTCTTGATTCTTCTGTCACATGGCAATAAACATGGAAGTCTCCCCTGATTTCTCATTTCTATTGACTTCTAGCTTCTGCCTGCTACCTGCAGATTTCTCCCTCTGTCTGAATTTCATTCTGCTTTTACAGGAATCCAATAATAGGATTAAGATATAACATGAGTTGTACTAACACCTTAAATGAAGTAAAATCATCAAAGGTTCCTATTTAGAATGGATAAATATTCATATGAATAGATTTAATTTCAGGACATGTTTTTCTGGGGTACATACTTCGAAGTATATACTCATGCATAAAGCCTGCATTATTAATTTTAGTTTGGCTCCTTGGCTTAATTGTTGTTTCAGGTTCCTTTAGCTGCTCAAGCAAATACCATGCAGTAGGCTGTCTTAAAGAATGGGAATTTTTTAGCTCAGGTTATGAGGCTGAAGAGAAGTCCAAATCAAGACAAGTCCAAATCACGTTATAAAGGCAATTCTTTCTTCTTGAAGACTGGAAATTTTGGTGCTTGCTGCTGGTGATCATTGACTCAGGACTCCTCTGTCACATGGCAATGCATGTGGTGGTCTCTCCTGGATTCTCCCTTCTTTTCTAGATTCCATTTAATTTCAGTTTCTTGTTTTCTGTGGCTTTCTCTCTTCTGTCTGAGGTTCATTCTGCTTGTAAAATACTTCTCTAAAGGTGTTAAGACCCATCATAATTGAAGTGGACCACATTTTAACTGAAGTAACCTCATAAAAAATTTTACTTATATTGGATTCACACCTATAATATTGGATTAAGTTTAATAACACGTTTTCTGGGATACATACAGTTCTAAACAACCACATTGACTATTTTAACTCAAGACAGTTGGACAAAATGACACAGTGAGCAAGGTGGAAAAATGGGCAAAGCAAAATCCTGACCCAAGGACACTTCAGTATTGGATTTGGGTTCTACTTCTGAGTTTCTAGCTGAGTTAGCTCAGTGAATCCAAGTAGAAAGTGAACAAATGGGTTCTAAACGTCAAAGCAAATTAATTTCCTAGACACTGACCCTAGTCTTCTGACAATGAGATTGAAAACTGTGGGAGAACCTTATCACTTAATTGTGATTGATACCTTTAAGCATTGAAATTGCTCTGTGTAATCTTGCAATGATGAATACAGACCATTTTAAATTTTGTCAAAACTAATAAAAGTTTATGATGCAAAATGTAATTTATATAAGCAAAATGTGGTACATACAAAAAATGGAATATTACTCAGCTGTTAGAAGGAATAAAGTGCTAACACATGGAATAATATGGATGAATTTTGAAGACCTTATGTTGAGTGAAGTAAGCCAGGCATTGAAGGATGAACAATTTATGGCCTTACTGATTTGAATTGAGGAAAGTTAACAGTCTCTGAGAACCACTGTCTGAAAGATAGGTTAACAAGGGAGAGAGAGAGGAGGGTAGGTTGTGAGCCATTACTCATATGGACATAATCTATGGTAAAGTGATAGAATGTAGTTACATACTGAAGGATAGGAAATGTGGGTAGTGATATTACTGAGTTTGGTGGTGCAGGGTTAACAGGTGCGTAGATTAGGAAGGGCAGGTTAGAATACCAAGGGCATGTAACTATGAATGTTGTCATCCCATGAGCCAATAGAGAGGAGTGTCATATGCCCCAGGGGGATGGGGAAGAAGGAACAGAAAAGATCAAATGGGGTATTCAGTGGTCATGGGAAATGTTTTTCATTACCTTACAGTAATGGACACAGAACATGGTAAATATCATCAAAAAATATTAAAATGTACTGTCTAAAATGTAAACTATACTGTAAAGCATTGACAATGTTTAGTAGCTATCTTTCACTACCTGTATAACAGTTATAACAATGCTGCCATACAGACACACACACAAAGGTTTTAATATGTGGTGGGGAAGGGGGAGGGATGTTGGGAATATGGGAATCTCTAGTTTTCTGTGTGACTTTGCTGTGACCTAAAACTTCTTTGAAAACTAAATGACAATTTGGGAGACACTGGGGAATGGGAGGGGGAAGGTTTCACAGTACACCCTGGACATCTGATAATGCAGTGATAAAAGGAGAAAAAATAAAAATAATAATAATTTAAAATAAAAATTTAAAAAAAGGAAAAGAAAAAAAAATTTTTCTTTGTTTTTCCCCATTTTCTTTTTTTGAATATCCCAATCCTTTAATTATATTTAATTTTTAGTTCTTTTTTTCTGAGTTTCCTTGTATTTTATCTCTTGCATTTAAGCTTATCACTATTGTTTCATTTTCCTTTTAATTGTATTTGGTTATTATATGGGCTTCATCTTCAAGGAAGGTTTAGGTCACAGAAGGGTTACAATGGGGTTTGCAGAGGATTATTGGTTGGGGATGTCTGGGATGGGGGATTCATGTGAGTAAGTTCATCTGAATATACAGGAAAGATATTTAAAATTGTTCAAATGATCGAGGGATGGGGCATCATCATGGTGGGTAGACAATCACTCAATAAATGAGGGAATACTGAATTCCCAGCCTGGAGAGCTCTGCCACATTCTCCAAGGGAGCAGCAACAATCACCCAAGTGCAGGGACAGTGTCTGGCAAAAGAGGATAGCTCACTTTTGGGTTCTTGTTATTGAGGACTAGCCTTATGAGTCTATGCTCTTGTAATTGAAACTTGGCCTACTGTCATGGGGTGCCTAAGAGTTGCCACCTGAGAGGCTCCTTATTGCTCAAAGGTGGCCTCTCTCTAAGCCAAACTCAGCATATGAATGCATTACCTTCCCCCCAACATGGGACATGACTCCCAGGGATGAGTCTCCCTGGCAACGAGGGACTAATACCAAATGCCAACTGGAAACACGAATGGTAAAATACCTTGAATAAAAGGGGGAAAAGGTAAAGAAAAATGAGTTCATATGGCTAAGAGACTTCACAGAGAGTCATGAGGTCATCCCAGAGGTAACGCTTATGCACAACTCAGTAAGATCTCATAGAACACCAAAGTGGATATCACCCCACACAGGGGGACTCCTGAGGGCTCTGGAGACACCCAGGTCCTGTATAAGGGGAGATAGCCCAAGAGATTGAAATCTTATCAGTGGGATCTACATTGGAATCTGTGCTCCTGAGAGTGACAGAGTTGGACTCAAATAAGTCCTCCCTGCACATGGTCCATCAGTCCCTTCTATTCAAACCTATATGTGAGGCTGGGGTTTGTAGGTGTACTCCCAGAGATTGGAGCCTCTGGCATGCCAGGTGCCAGCCATGTCTGGAATCTTGGTGGAGATGCAACTCCTTCTCTATAGCTCAATAGACTCATCCAAGTCACCTGGTGAGGAGACGACGATGATGGACAATGGCCATCCCAGGGAATGGAGAGAGCCTGCAGCTGAATGCAGGATAATCCCATCCACCGTATCCATGGGATATAAACCCACTCTTACTTGGAGATGGAGTGGACATTACCATTCCAGTGCCCTCAGGATTGGGGGAAGAGCTATGGACTGGAGTGGGCTTAATGGTATTCTGTTGTAGACATTTTGGGATTCAAGCAATGGAAGAAATTATAACAGTGAGGTGAAATCAGGGGCCACTAGATGCTTTCAGGCTGGGGAAGGGAAGGGCAGTTGTAATACAGGGATTTTTTCAGGACTTGGGGATTGTCCTGAGTGACGTTGTGGTGATGGATAGAGGCCATTTTACATCAGCGTATACCATGCAAAACTGTGTGGTAGAGTGTGGTCTACGACTAGCAGCAAGAGACCCATGTAAGGATCACTAATGGTCACCCCCTTGAAATTTGTTTCTTTGCTGCATAATGCCCTGCCATGAGAGGAATCCCATGCCACCCAGCATCTGCCTTCTGGGTGCCCCTGCTACACCCAAGCTGGCCCAATGTGTCCTAGTTCCTAGAGTCATGTCCAGTGAAACAGCTGTCCCTCTTGGGCTCACCATTCCATATTACATTCTGGTCCCCCTACCCTCTAAGAAATCTTGTGAAAACATGCCAGGCCTTGGGAGACTCATCTGGGGTTCTTGGTAGCATCTGCATAATGACAGCTACTGTGAAATACCCAAGTACCTTTCCCTTCTTGCTTCCAAATGAACCTGGGAATAAAGTGGAAAGCCCCACTAACTGAGACCTTGATCTCTTGATTTGCAAAATAAACAAAACTAAGGCTTAGTCTGAGGTCCTTTTCTTTCCCAGGATATTTTGGAAGATTTATGCTAAGTTCCAGGTTCAGTGGGGAAGTCGGAGAGAATTGCAATTCTTTGGCCTTTTGAATATTAGTGCTCAGGTGACTGAGATCCTAGAATGAAGATAAAACAGGAAATAAAGGAGAAGTAGATAATGATCTCTATATTTGGGTTTCAGGCCAACACACCAGGACCCCAGCTCTGGTCTGGCTATGGGTGGGCCTGATCAGATTCTTACAAACCTCCATTGTAATGACTGCCACTACTTCATGTATTATTGTATATATGTATTGTCTATGTGTATTCCTAATCACCTTTGTTACCAAGACCTGTTAGGAATTATTTCAGTGAAAGCTTGTAAAGCTACATGAGTCATAAAGTGTGGCTAATGGCCTAAACATTGTTCAGGTCACTAGCTAGTCTCAAAAGGGCATATAAAACAAGGCCCACCACCCCCATGGGGACAGCACCTTTGAATCACAATTGGCTCTACTCCTAAAAAAGCTCAGTTATCCAATGACTTCTCACAAGAAAGACCACTACCTTGATGAAGGAGAACATAACCAATGAGCAGACCATGCATATCAGATAAATTTGTAATTCAAATTATTATGCACCCCAGAGCAAGCAGATGTGCAACTGATTGCCTCCTGGATCCTTTAGAAGTGTCTGGGCCTATATACAGTAATTGCCACAATCATAGAAGACCTTGAAAACACATGGAAAAGTTGTCACAACTACTAAAATTATTGACCAGAGACAGTTCCAGCAAGCAAATGCCCCAAGGAGTTCCTGACATAGACTTTGTTGTGCCTCTCATCACAACCAGAGGGTACTGTTTGATTCTATCTGCAGTTGACACTTTCTTTGGATTTTGTTTAGCCACTCCCATATATTCACTGATTCAGGCCGTATTATCCTGGTTCTACAAAATTACATTTGTTTTCTGTTCAGATTCCCTGAGTACATTGTATCTCAAAATGTCTGGATTTCCAGCCCAACTTACACATCAATGGCTCTAATTAAAGGTCATAAAATGGACTTCTCAATCCACAGTGGAAGTTGAGCATTTTGATGTAAGTTTAAAGGAAAAAGATTAAGTGGTGGATTGGAAAAATAACCCTGGCATTGACTTGTGAGAATTCTTGGATCTCAATGCACTAATTCCCAAAACCATATATAACGTTTCTGCAACATGTTTGACGAGGTGTCTAAGCCTTCCCTTCAACTGTACACAGATACTTGGGTATCTGCAAGTGCCTTTCATTCCCTTTGACCCCTTTCTGAAGACTCAAATTGCTGTTAGATCAGGATGGCTATTAAACTGCAAGAGGTGGGAGAAAGTAACTTCCTCCACTTATATCCCTGGGTGCAGAGCAGGGTTTTTGCCTACAAGGGCCTTGAATATAAAGGCCATTAATTTGAGGTATCTCAATCAAAATTTTATTGAGGTGGCCCTGTTGCTTTGCCCTTGTAGCTAAATGATGGGTATCAGTATGCAGAACATAAAATGTTATTGAAACACAGGAATATCCATGCCAAAATATTTGAGGCCTATTCCCTGTGGGATGGATTGAAAGCACTATCTTTGCCCATTCCACTTGATGGAGAGAAGTTGCATACACAGAAAGGACATGAGAACCTTCAGACTCCTCAACCCATATATGCAGGAGCAAAGAAGAGAATCTAACCTTTCTTCACTCACTCTCACAGAGTAGCCTGCATGACTCCTGTCTCACAAAATTGTTTGGAATTACTTTTCTAGACAGTCAACACCATCCTGAATTTGATGAACTGATCGATATTTCACCCACCATCTATTTCTGCAGATGAACATATTACTGCTGTACCACTGAGTAACAACAATGGACATTTTTCTAACCATGGATTTTCCTGAGACCTCTCATAATCTAATTGTAGAATTTGGACCTTATCCAATGCCACAACTGGACTCATAACTCAAGAATTAAATGCCTTCCTAAAAGTCAACACACTTTTGTCAAATATAAGGATGATTAAAATCTGGAGAAGGAGAGATCCATTATTGAAGCTACCTTGCCTATGAGAGTAATGGCTTTCTCTTCCATATTTGCCCTACCATTAGGAGATTGTGTGGCATTACCACTTTCATGGACACCCAAATAGAAAAGTTTGTACAGAACCTGTCATTGAGCTTCACTGAGATTATTAAATATGCTACCTCAACTTTGGAAGCACAATAGACCAGCTTCAACTCCTTAGCCTGTGTAGTGCTACATAACTGATTAGCCCACAATTTTCTGCTGGCCAGCCAAGAAGCATTCTGTTGGATTGCCAACACCTCTTGTTGTATCTGGATCAATGAACCTGGCAAAGTAGAACAGTCCATTATGAGGCTTAGACAGAATACCTCCTGACTCTCTAGAGCATGTCCTATGTGATATGGGATATATTTTTCTGATTTGGAAATGTTTGACTATCATGACTCCATTCACATCTCCAAACAGCCTTGATCATCCTTCTTGGAGTGATTTCAATCATACACCTGACCCACGCTTGCCTCAGTCTAACTGTGCCTGGTCACTGCCTCCCAATATCTGTCATTCTAAATCATTCTGGAGTTCCCTGTGATTTTCATTCGGACCCTGAATAATGAAGGAGTGGAGCTGAGGACTCTGGCTCCAGGGATAAATCTTATGTGTTATCTTTCTGGCCTCATCATAGGCAATTTCGATGTTTTGTCTAGCAGGTCTCATGGAGGGAATCTGTTCTTCCCATCTCAGATGAGGTTGCACAGTGTGTTGTAGTTTTCTGGATGGAGTTGCAGTCAAGAACTATGTCCCCTGGCCAGCCATATTAATAGTATATCTACATCTGAGGCTAGGTGACTCCACTCTGGGACCCAATTATTGGGTGACTAGAACTGAGGCATTTATCCTGACTCTGACTCAGTACTCTTCCACTTCTAGCTCTCTTCATCCCTTTGTTTCCCTTCTAGGACCATAAAAATGATGGATCCTATTTGCTCCTGCTTAAAAGTGGCATGAGTCCTGTCATCTGCTCTATGTGTCATGTGACCCATGACCAGTGTATTCCATGGTGAAAAATGGAGCCCTAGGGAAATGGCAACTTTTTCTTTTGTCCTTTGCTTACATTGTTGCAGTAATCAAATAAATTCTTGAATGCAAGTTTCAGTTTGGTTCCCTGCCTAATTGACTACTTCAAACCATGATAGCTTCATAATCATCTACAGTTTATGACAATAAAATAAATTGAATAACTAATTTGATGTCTTTGCATGAAAAGTCCCTACAGTGATTATTTCAATCACAAGTTTTAACAACATTCTTTTAAGAACTGAAATCTTTTGTAATGTCTATTATTGAATGGAAATATAGAATATATAACCAAAATCATTCCCAAGCATGTGTGGACATGGTGGAGAAGTCAGAGATGGAGAGAATTAACAATCCATATAAATATGAGTAAAAATAAAGTAAATAAATATCTTGCTTTATGTGAAAAGAGTAATGTGGCTTAGTTTGTTTGATGTCATTCTTGAGTAAACTAATTCAATGGTTGTTTTTACATTGGAATTCAATCCAAATAATTCCCAACATTATAGAAGAAAGGAAACAGTGTTGATAATTTCTGAAGATGAATAAAAATATTTGATAAAGATGGCATTTTTGTGACTGTATACAATCTTAGCAAATTAAGAATAGAAGGAGCATTTTAAAAATTGGCTGCATAAATACAATATAATCTTTCAGCAAACTCTCCACATATGGTGACTCTTAGAAAGTGTCACTTAATCCATTATCATCATTTCTACTTAACCTGTTACTAGAGATATTTGAAGTAACAAGCAGATAATAAGAAATAAAAAAAAAAAAACACAACAGAATAAGGAAGAAAAGGAGAAACCCAAACTGTCATTTATATATAAAATATTTGTGGGTATAGAAAATTCAAAAAAAATAACAAATAAAGATTTAGACTAAAATATCTCATGAAATAACTTTTCATAAAATCAAACCATTTTAAAAATAATTAACAACAAAATTCCAACTCAAATAATTAGATTAAACTGCTTAACATCATGTTACTTACAAATATACAATATACAATAATATTTAATACGTACAAATATTCATATCATCCAAATGGGAAATCCATAAAACATTACTGAGAAACATTCTTAAAATGCAAGTCTTCATGTTATAAAACTGTCAGTCTTCCCAAATTTTTAATGGACTCAATTATCTTTCAATGAAAATTGTAGCAGATTAAGTTTACAAATTATTGTAAAAGTTATATGTAGATCAGCAGTGATATGGATGATAAATGTACAGTGAGTTGGAATAGGAATTCACATCTCAAGACCTATAACTTAAGAGCGTTGTTTTGCTGCAGGAATGGACTAGGAGATATTTGAATGAAACAGAACTCACAAAAAAAGGATATTTAATTAAAGAGATGTTTAACCTCCAGTTATTGTCCAATGCATGTGTACTCATATTGGAAAAATGGCACAGTCTTCTGAAAAGTGGTACGCAACCAATTGTGTATCTATGATATAAAATGAAATAGTCCCTCTATTTCATTCATAAGTAAAAATTATTCTAGATATATTAAATAGAGCTAAACTAACAGAATAAAGCAATGAGTTGTTTAGAAGGTAATAAGGAAGAATATTTTCTGGGTATATAATCAGGAAAATGTTTATTAAACATGCCCTACAAATTTTCTAAAAGGAGAACATTGGCCAATTTTCTAAAATAAAATAAATAACTTATTAACAAAAGACATCATAGGAGATTAAAAGAGGGAGAAAATAGGAAATTCATTCCCCAAGATCTTAACCAAGAAACACTTCACCTGCAAAATATAAACACCTACTAAAAACTGTAATGATAGAGCCATATAAACAAGAGAAGAATGGATAGAAGGATTAAACTTACACTTCTTAAAAGAGGCACTCAAAATACATATACAAAAAAAGGTGTACTCAGCCTCATTTAAGAAGTGTGCCAATGAAAACCACAGTAAAATGTCATGGCACAGTCTCAGGTTTCCTTAAAATCAAAACTCTTAAAATTACATATTTCAGTATATGAGGAACAATGGGAAAACTGACACATAAATTGGTCCTACTGTTTTGAATATGTGCAATTGTCTAGTAAATTCTACTCTAGTCACATGTCATTTTGACAAATTTGTTTATATGTGGTTCACATGCAAATTGTGTATTCAGATTACATTTACATTATTGTTCAGAACACTATTCAAATAAGCCACACACTGGAATATACCCAAATGTCCATCACTGATAAAACTGTGTAGAGAAAGCCCTGGGAGGATCCCATGCCTTTTTGAGATTCCTCTTTATCTTTTGAAATATGATTTCCCCACCATGGCAGCCCACCCAGATAGCCAATATAGCCTTTAGTTTATCCCTTTGGCCCAATATGAAATACAACACACATGCATTAAGCCCACCCCTATAACATGGGCAAACCCTCATCCAATTATTAGGAGTCAAGCTGATTTCCTTCCTTTTTATGTCTATAAAAATCATTTGCCATCCCTAGAATCCCAAAGTTGCTTCCATTCTGGTTTCCTTTGTTGCAGCAAAACTTTGGTTTCCAAAATAAAAAACCACAATATGCTACTTTGACCTAATTTGTCTTTCACATCACCGTAAGAATAAATTAATAGTTTTAGTACATTCATAGGTAATTATGCAATTTTGAAAAAAGAATTAACTACAAATATACTCAAGTATAGGGGCGCATAATATTAAGTGGAATGAATGTCATGAGAGAAAGTATAATATAAAGTGCATTTTCATAAATTTCAGAGATGTGAAACTAAGCTATACTTTTTTAGAATTGCATATATCTTATGAAAAATGTTTTAAAAGGAATGGAGTACTTATAAGAAAAGGAACTCATGAAATTAGTGATTGTTTTATAATATATTGTGAAACTGCACAAATATTAATTGCATACTTCAGGATGTGTTATTTTTTAAATAAACAATTACTTCTGAATATTTATTTCCAGAAATAGTCATGAAATATTCAGATTTTTTTGTTTGTTTATAGAGGATTTAAATCTCTTTTGCTTGCTCAAAAATTTTCCTTTTCCCTGTACTCTGTGATGTAAATAATGCCTTGTTCTATTAGCCATAAAGAACAAATATACAACATCCTTTACCCTATACCCAGGCATGGCTAAGGACAAACAATCTATCTAATCAGTCATATGCTGTTACTTAAATTTTTTTATTTATTCTTTTATTTTTAAAGATACTTCGATTACATAAATGTTACATAAAAAAATATAGGAGATTCCCATATGCCCCACTCCCCACACCTCCCCCATTTTCCCACATTAACCACATCCTTCATTAGTGAGGTACATTCATTGCAATTGATGAACATGTTTTGAAGCATTGCCACTAATCATGGTTAAAGTTTACATTATAATTTATACTCTCTCCTACCCAATTCTGTAGGCAAGATATATAATGACCTGTATCTGTCATTGTAATGTCTTGCAGGACAATTTCCAAGTCCCAAAAATGCCTCCATATTACACCTGTTTTCCCTCTCCCTGCCCTCAGAACCTTTAGTGGCCACTGCCTCCACATCAATGATATAATTTCTTCCATTGCTAGAATCACATGTCTACAGTAAAATATCAGTAAGTCTCCTTTATTCCATACTTCATTCCCCAATCCTGAGGATTCTGGGATGGTGATGTCCACTCCATCTCTAATTGTGAGGGTGCTTCTATCCCATGGGACCAATGGATGGGAAGTTTGGTGCCTTGCCAGTGGGCCCTACTTTGTAGGGGGAATTTATGCTCTCTAGTGTGACACAGTTGGACTCAGTTGTGGTTTCCCTGCCCATGGCTCTTCTGACCTTTCTATTTGAACCTATAATCAGTACTAGAGTTTGTAGGTGTACACCCAAGAGACTTAAATCTTTGTGCTGTCAATGTACTAGCTAGGCCCTCATTCTCAACAGTTTCACCCCTACTCTTCAGTTCATTGGAATCACCCAGGGAAATTAACAAGGAAATGATGATGGACCGTGACCATCCCAAGGAACTGAAAGAGTCTACAGCTACAGGCAATTGAGTCCCACCCATCTCCTCCATGGGATCAAAGCCCCCTCTCATTTAGAGGTAGAGTGCACATCACCTTCCCAGAATCCTCTGGATTGGTGAATGAATTATGGGCCAAAGTAGACTTACTGGTATTCTACGATAGAATTATTGTGATTCTCGCAATGGAAGAACATATCATTGATGTAGAAGCAGTGGCCACAGGAATTTCTGAGGACAGAGAACGGGGAAAACAGATATAATATGGGGACATTTTCAGAACTTGGAAATTTTCCTCAATGATATTGCAATGACAAATACAGGCCATTATATATCTTGCCATAACCTACAAAATTGTGTGGAAGAGAGTACATACTATAATATAAACTATAATCCATGTTCAGTGGCAATGCTTGAAAATGTGTCATAAATTGTAACAAATGTACCACATTAATGAAGGATGTTGTTAATGTGGGAAAATTTGGGAGTGGTAGAGAGCAGTGCATATGTAATTCCCCATTATTTTTTATATAACATTTATGTAATCTAAATATCTTTTTAAAAATGAAAAAATATATTACAAATTTAAAATAAATTTAAAAAAGGCAAAAAGCAAAATCACAAGTACGTTTAAAGAGAAAGGATGCCATGAAAGTAGTAACCAAAAGACAGCTGTGGTAACTATCCTCAAACCAGATAAAACACACTTTAAGTCAAAAGAAGTTACAACAGCCAACAGTCATTGAATATTGATAAAGGGGTAAAATCAAGAAGGATATGTAGCAATTATAAATACACATGCTCTTAATAGCAGAGTTCCAAAATATATGAGGCATATATTGACGGATTTGAAGGGAGAAATTGATAGTTCTACATTAACAGCAGAAACATTTAATATGCCACTTTCAATGATAGAACATCTAGTCAAAGGATCGGTAAAAAAATTACAAATCTTGATGATATTCTAAAATGCCTAAATGTAACAGCTATATTTACAACACTTAACACAACAAAAAGAGAATACACATCATTTCATGTGATTTTTAGGTATTTGTTTTTCCTCCTTGGAAAAAGGCTCTATTCAAATATCTTATCCATTTTTAAAATGGGTGATTTATCATCTCATTTTTGAGATGTAAATTTCTTTATATATCCTTCTTATGAGACCTTTTTGGATATGTGATTTACAATATTTTTACTCATTGATTGAGCAGTCTTTTCACTTTCTTGACAAACTCCTTTGAATCACAAATTTCTTAATTTTGGAGAGGTCTCATTTATCTACTGTTTCTCTCATTGCTCATGCTTTGAGTGTAAAGTTTATGAAATCATTTCCTACTATAAGATGTCATAGATGCTTCCCTGCATTATGTTTTAGAAGCTTTATGGTCTTGGCTGTTATATTTAGGTCTTTGATACATTATGAGTTAATTTTTGAATAGGGCATGAGATAGTGATTCTCCCTCATTATTTTGAATATGGATATCCAGTTCATCCAGTGCAATTTCTGTTCCAGTTGAGATGGCTTGGTAGCTTTATCGAATATCAGTTGGCCATATATCTGCAGGTCTATATCAGAACTCTCAATTTGATTCCATTGATCAGTATGCCTAAACTTGTGTTAATATCATGAAATTTTGAGGACTGTACCTTTGTAGAATGCTTAAAAGTCAGATTGCATGATCCGTCTAATTTCATTTTGGTCAGTATGGTTTTGGTTACTTGGGACCATTTGCCTTTCCAAGTAAATTTCATAATTAGCTTTTCCAGCTCAGGTTTGTTGTAATTTTTATTGGGATTGCATTAAATCCCTAAATCAATTTAGATAAGATAAACATCTCAATAATATTTAGTCCCCCAATCCATGAACATAGAATATGTCTCCATTTATTTAGGTCTTTTTAAAATTTTATTTAAAAAACCTTGTGTAATTTTCTGTGTACCGTTCCTTTACATCTGTAGTTTAGTCTATTTGTAGATATATGATTTTTTTAGTTGCTAGTGTAAAAGAAATTTTTCTTGATTTCCTCCTTAGATTGCTCATTATTAGTGTACAGAAGTATTACCTATGTTTGCATGTCTATCTTACATCCTGCCACTTTACAGAACTTGTTTATAAAATGAAGAAGCTTTGTTGTAGATTTTATAGAGTCTTTCTATGTATAGAAACATGTCATTTGCTAATAGTGAAAGTTTTGCTTCTTTTCCAATTAAGATTCCTTTTAGTTCTTTTTTTACCTAAGTGTTCAATCAAATACATTTAATTCAATATTAAATAAGAGTGGTGACAGTGGGCATCCTTGTCTTGTTCAAAATCTTAGAGGGAAAGCCTTTAGCCTTTCCCCATTGAGTATATTGTCTCTGTTTTTTTCAAATATACCCTTTACATATTGAGGATATTTCCTTCTATTCCTACCTTTCGAAGTGTTTTCATCAAGAAATTTTACCAAATCTTCTCAACTGCTTTTTCTACATCAATAGTGTGGATCATACAATGCTCAACATCACTAGCTATTAGGGAAATGCAAATCAAAACTACAATGTGATATTATCTTACACTTAGACTGGCTGCTATTAAAAAAACAGAACACTACAATCATAGAGTATGTGGAGGAATGTTAACACTCATTCACTTCTGGTAAGAATGTAGAATGGTGCAGCCACTGTGGAGGATGATTTGGCAGTTCCTTAGGAAGTGAAGTATAGAATTGCCATAAGATTCAGCAGCCCTATTACTAGGAATATACTCAGAAAGATTGAAAGTAGGGATGTGAACAGATATTTCCACATTAATGTTCATAGCAGCATTATTCACTATTGCCAAAATTTGGAATTAACCCAAGTGTCCATCAATGAATGAATGGATAAACAAAATGTGGTATATACATATAATGGAATATTACTCAGCTGTAAGAAGGAATAAAGTATTGACACAGGCAACAGCATGGATGAATCTCAAAGGCCTTATGATGAGTAAGGTAAGCCAGTCACTAAAGGACAAATTTTGCCTGACCTCACTTATATGACCTAAGGTTATTGAACAGATTCACAAATATAGAGTCTGGAAGATAGATTAGCAGGAGAAAAAAAAGGAATGGTGAGCCAATGGTCAATCTGGGCAGAACCTATGATTATGTCAAAGAGGGGTTTTGGCAGTGTATGCAGGTGGTATGATGCAAGGATATGAGTGAGGATGACTGGAGTGTAAGGGTGAGCAGGGTTTGTGGGGTGAGATGGGATACCCATGAACCTGTGGGGAGGGCTAGAGGAAGGAATTGGTGAACTCTGGGGAGATGGTGATCTGTGAATTAAAAATACATTTGAGGCAAATATTCTGAATATTTTTTTGATAAATGTGGCAGGGGGGTCATTTGTGCAGGCAGTCAGTGGTGGGGGTATGTGTGGGGAAGGGTGTACCTGGGGCATGCTTCCATGGAATATGGATGTGTTCATCTTGTCATAGTATGTTATCTCAGTGTTGGAAACCCACACAATAAACAATAAAATATTAAATTCCTATCCTGGAAGTACTATTTATGTTCTGAAAAAGAGGGGTAAGAATCTCTTGAGTACATAGGCAGTGCCTAATAAATGAAACCAGGCCAATATTCTAAGACATCAATATTAATGCATGTAATTAGGAAACTTAGTCTTGTAAGATTAAAACTTAGTCTAATAATAGCTATTGCCTAATAGTTACCTGCTGAAAAACTCCTTGTTACTCAAATGTAACTACTCTCTAAGCCAAACTCAGTGTATAAATGCACTACCTTTACCCCCAGTGTAGGAAAGACTCCCAGGGATGAGCCTCCCAGGCACTGAGGGATTAATACCAAGAACCTGCCAGTGATGCATTTGGAAAAAGACTTTGATCAGAATGGAGAAACGTTAAATACAAAAGAGTTTTTACAGTCAAGAGATTTCAAAATGATTTGGAAGTTCATTCCAGAGGTTACACTTACGTGTATCTCAGGCAGATATCACTAACTGCCACTGTAAACAAAGCCTCATATAAAGGTGCTCCTCAGGGCATTATAGGCAAGGTACACAAGCCCTAGAAATCAGTGCCATGTCAGTGGTCCTTATTTGGTATATATGAAAACATATTTCCTCAATGTAACAGAATTGGGCTCTTTTATATTTTTCCTTACATGATACTTCTAACCCTTTTATTTGAGCATACAATTAGCATTATACCCAGTAAATATATGTCTCAGATACTTAAATATTCGGTCTGTTCATATGCAGATTGAGCCCTAAATCTCAGAAGACTTGCACTGAACACCTCCACTCCATTTCATCAGACCCACCCAGGACAACTAATGATGATGGACCAAGCCCATCCTTAAAAAGCAAAGAATATCAAGAACTGCAAGCAAAACAGTTCCTTCCATCTGCCCCATATGATCTAAGACTCCTCTCAATATGAGACAAAGTGGGCATCACTATCCCTAAATCTTCAAGTTTGAGGAATAAACAAACATAAGGGGGAATGCAACCATGGACCAAGTAAACTTATTAAAATGATAGTAATGAGATGTCCTGAGGGGAGCAGAGGGGAGAGAATAATAGATAAAATATAGGGCAATTTTAGGGGATTGGAATTAACTGTAAACCACAATGCCAACTATATATCTTGTTTACTAACAATGCTTCAATATTTATTCATCAATTGTAACAACTATACCACAGTATTGTAAGATGTTATTAGGAGATTATGTGGTAGATTGTGGGGTTGTATTATATGGGAATCCATTATACATTCAGTGCAACTTTTCTGTAATCTAAAACCTTTTCAAAATAAAGTTTATTTTATAAATATAAAAACATTCTTCTTGAGTGCACATTTATCATTCACCAGGATAGACCACATATTAAGTCTCAAAACAAGTCTCAATCAATTAAAATGTATTAAAGTCATACAATGTATCTTTTCTGGGCATAACAGAAAGAAGCTAGAAATCAGTAATAGAGGAAGAAATGAAAATTCATAAATATGTGGAATTTAAACAACATAATCTTAAAGAATGAATGGATTAGAGAAAATCATAAGGGACATTAGGATACATCTTTAAGTGAAGGAAAATGAAAATACATGATAGTATAAATTATAGGATGCAGCAAAGGCAGTGTTAAGAAGGAAATTCATAGCTTTAAAAACATGCATTAAAATAAGAGAAGGACTTCAAATCAGAGACCTAACTTCAAAACTGAAAAACCAGAATAAAAGAACAAGCTAAACCCAAAACAAGAAGAAGGAAATAAATAAATATTAGAATGGAGATAAATGCAAAAGAGAACATCATGAACAAAAAAGAAACTATAGAAAGAATCAACATAATCAAAATTTTATTTCCAAAGATTAATAAAATTGACAAATATTTAGCTAGATTGACCAAGAACAAAAACAGAGTATACAAATAATGAAAATCAGAAATGAAAGGAGGGACATTCCTACTGACACCACTGTTATAAAAAGCACTATAAGATGGTACTATGAACAAATGTATGCAAATATATTAGATAACCTATATGAAATATACAAATTCCTAGAAAGTCACAAACTATATACACGGACCCAAGAAGAGATAGAAGATATCAACAAACCAATTACTAGTAAATAGATTGAGTCAATAATCTTAAACCTCTCAAAAAAGGATATCCCACAACCAGATGGATCCACCAAGGAACTCTATCCAACATGCTAGAAGACTTCACTCCAATTCTGCTCAAACACTTACAAAACTTGAAATGGAAGGTCACCCCTCAATTCTTTCTAGGTAACCAACATTATCTTCAACCCAAAGCCAGATAAAGATATAACAGGAAACAACAGATCAATGTTACCTATGAATACACTTCCAAAAATTCTCAACAAAATACTAGCAAATGAAATCCAACATCATATTAAAAGAATTATACATCACAATAATGGAGGATTTAACCCTTAGATGCAAGCATGGTTCAACATAATAAAATCAATTAATGTAGCACACCATACTAACACATTGAAAAAGAAAGAAAAAAAAATGATTATCTGAATTGAAACAGGAAAATAACTTGAAAACACCCAGCAATTCTTTTTGCAAAAAACACTTAAAACACTAGGAATAAAAGGAAAATTTCTCAACCTGACAAAAGGTTATATGAAAAGCACACAGTTCACAGTCTACTTAATGGTGAAAGACTGAAAGCTTTCCATCTAATACCAGGAAAAAAAACAAGGATGCCCACTCTTACCACTGTTATTCAACACTGTACTGGAAGTTCTTGCCAGAGCAATTAGGCAAGAAAAAGAAATAAAATGCATACAAATTGGAAAGGAAGAAGTAAAACATTTCATATTTGCAGATGATATGATCCTGTACACAGAAAATCATGAAGTATCCACAACAAAGCCCCTAGTGCTGATAAGTTAATTCATCAAAGTGGCAGGGTACAATACCAACATCCTAAAATAACTTGTGTTTCTACACACAAGCAAGAACAATCAGAAGGAAAAATGAAGAAATACAATCCATTCATATTCTCAACTCTAGGAATCAAATGTCTAGGATTAACCAATTGAGGATGTGACAGGCTTACACAGAGAAAACTAGAAAACATTGCTAAAAAATCAAATACAACCTAAATAAATGGAAGGACATTCTGTGTTCATGTACCGTAAGACTAAATATTAAGATATCAATCCTACTGTGACATTTTGAGATAATTTTTGTGAATCTCAAAAAGAGAAACATGTAAATTAATCTATTCTTCTGGGTATGATACCCTTTGAGAATATTGGTTTCAGTATAGGGGCCTTTGGTTAAATTACTTGTTAAGTGTAAGGTTTTGATTCAACCATGTCAGTAAGGTCTGACACAGCTTGAGTCCCCACCCCCTTGGTGGGTTGACATAAATGGATGCTCACTCAATAAGACACGTGGGAAGAGAGAGAGCTCTGGCATTTTTGATCCTGGGGCCCCAGGGAAAGGTGAGGCTTTCACCTGATAGTTGCAGCTGACCTTGGGGAGAGATAAGCCATTCACCTGAAAGTTTGCAACTGACCTGGGAAGAGAACAGAACAGCTGAGAAGACCTGAAAAGAAATGAGCCCTATGCCAGGAGAGAGAGGAGGCCTGAGCAACAAGCCCTATGCCAGACTGAAGCTGAGAGAAAAGAAATACAATAGGGAAGGCTGAATGTTCACAGAGATCAGTGACCATCTTTCTTCAACATGTTGCAACTGAATTTGGTGAGAAAGCAACCTTGAGTCAGACTCTTTAGGGCCTTGTAACTGTAAGTTTTTACCCAAAATAAATATCCTTCATAAAAGTCAACAGATTTCTGGTACTTTGCATTTGAAAGGAAAATATATGGACATCAATCTTATTCCACATGTAAGTCTTCTTAAATGGGTTAAAACATAAATGTTAAAATGTCATTAAATAAATATAACTAAAGATATTGACCAAAAATTGTAACACATATGATGGGAATGTATTAATCTGAATTTTTTCCTTTTTCTTTTCTTTTCTTTTTTCGTTTTTTTTTTTTTAGGGTACTAAATTCATGAATCTGGAACTTCGTATATGCAAAGCAGACACTCAAACACTGAGCAACAGCATTTCCCTCTTTTTAAAAATATCAATTATTATAAATATTCCTTACAATTGGACAGGCAGACAAACATATAAACAGGAATATCAAATAGAAACATCATTAATATGCATAAGAATGTAAGATTCATAGAGGATAAATCTTTTTTCTCTAAAAGTCAAATTCACTGAAAAGAAGCATAAAAAATTCAATAACAATGGACCTGGAGAAAATTTAAAGAATCTCTGTTACTAATTGCTTTTACAGATATGGGGAAAAGGGCACTTGTGCACATTTTTGTTATTTTTATGAAATAATAGTGTTGTTGTTATGATTTATTTCACCAATTCATATACATATATATCTAATGCCAATAATCCCATCCATGGTTATCTATCAGACTGAAGTAGAATCCCCAATATTTTCAGATGTATATGTAAGTATGGTAATTACAGATTCTTTTAAGTAGCAAAGGAATGCCAAGAAAGTCTCCATAAATATGGAGTGACATCCCAGGAGAGTCTAGGGCGATGGTCAGAAGAAATTTGGCTTTAAATGGTGAGACCTATCATTTAGCTTAAAATTAAATGCTGGTATAAGTGGAAGTGTTCTTACACTGTATTTTTGGAAGTTGGAGTCAAGAGGATTTGCCAAAGAGGGTGTGAGAGAAAGAGGAGACCTGAGAAGGGGAGCAAAATGGATCATGTTTTCAAGTGAGAGGGAGGACTGGATATCCCTTTGATATGGATATGAGGCCTTTCACATTCCTACAGGGAAGCCAAATTTTGGGCAGCCTCTGGAGAAAAGCATTCTGTGAGAAAACCACCCTTTCTAAGCTTTCTCCAGGTCCACCTGCCTTGAGGAGCTTATCACAGCACAGAAGCTCTAAATACCCCAATCTATCTTCACAAGACAATACTGACATTTAAAGATTCATTTTCAGTTTACCTTTCACCATTATCCAGTTTGTAACAGGTGAACCCAAAATCTGATTTCCTAGGCACAAGCAAACTGACAAAGGTCGACACAGATTTCAAGGTTGAATACAAATTCAAGCACACATGAAAACAGAAGAGAGAATTTTATATGTTTAGCTTTTCTAAGAACTCTTTGATCTGAATTGATGGCACATGAAGTTTTTTTTTATTTTCCAGGAGAGGTTTAGTAACTGGTCTGGACCTTGATCTCTGTTCACACCTTTTATAGATGCAACTGAGCTTAAACTGAGAAGGCTCTTTCTAACAGGGAGTTAGTCGAAGTTTGAGGTGTATTTCCTCATTCTTTAAGAGACATGACATGAGGTTTCTAACCCTTAGATATAGCTGTCCTTCTCTTTTGCACTGGTTTAACTAGAATTCAGGGTCCTATACAGAGGCTGCTCATGTGGACTAGTAGTAGGCAAAATTTCTTGATTCTTGAGAAAACACTTCTATGGGGAGTTTACTGGTGGGCTAGGGACCATGTCCATTATTCTAGGAAGAACGAAGCAATTTTTAGACTGATCTGGCACCCCAGAGACCAAGTCTGTCTAAAATGTTCACCATTCCAAATAATTGGGAGCTGATGCTCTCGTCTCAAGCATCCTGAGAATTTAATCCAGAGCCCTCCTGACAGGCATCCCTGGGTCTGATGTAGGGCTTGGGAGGTGCCTGAAACCTCAAAGTTCAGACCAAAGCTACCAAATTGGTGGGAGATGTTGGGAGATGTTACCTAAATCAAAGAGCCTGAGTGAAGTGTCAGGGGACATTTTGTTGTGGCCAGCAGAAAGTAACCCAAATGGCACTCTTGGGAGTACAGATGGACAAAGTTTTATTATGCATGGGCCCAGAGGAGAGTCAAATCTCCAAAAAATCTGAGCCCTGTTTTCCGATTTTCATAAGTTTATATAGTTAAACTAAGTAGGCAAATTCCTGAGCAAGCAGGCAGGCAGGGTTAGAAAGGCAGAGAAGCAAGTTTAGCTTATCTTTCTAAAAGCAGAAGGCCATTAGGGAGGAAAAGAGTTATTATCTGTTTAGAGTTGTAAATTTCAATTCAAAGGGGCAGCCTGCAGTGCTTATCTTCCTGATGTGGATTCCATGGAGAAAAGGGGAGGAAGGAGGGGAGAGAAGGACCAGGGACTGAGGGGAATTTATTTTCCTAAAGCTGTGGGTTTCTGCTGAGGGGGACAGTTGGGGTCCTGACACTTCCCTTATCATTCCCTCCGTTTGATGTCCTTGTAATTCTTTATGGGTCATCATTTGCTGTAAAGGGGATTTTTCTATAGTCCCCAAGGGCTGATATTTAACACGAGGCATTACATGGTGTTTTATGGTGTTTAAGCCGGAAGTGGTGTATTGTGTGAGGTACCATAGCATGAATGGCCTGAAAGTTAAGAAGAAAAAGACTGAGGCTATTACTGGCATAAATGGCAAAATCCAGGAAAGGAGATACTGGAAGTAGTTTCCGTTGGCAGATGTATGGTATAAACAGTTTAAACAGTCTTTGTCTCATTCCTTCAGTAGGGCTACTTTGTCCCTAACTATTCCTGAGGAGTTTGCAAAGAAACAGCATTCTTACCCAGGGCCTGACAGATCACCCCTGAACTTCCAGTGAGCAAGTCTAATCCTCACCTGTTTTGTAAAACCACTTCCGCCAACGAGTATATCTGGTTTTGCAACCCATTGAGAGCCCCTGATATTTCTTTGAGGTCATTTGATGTTTCCAGTGCCAGAGATTGTAAGCCTTCCTGACCAACTGTGAGTGAAGCTCCCACTACTGCTGCACTCCTGACCACTCCTAGTCCTAAGAGTATCAGAATTTCCTGTTTTGCTCATTTGGCTTTGGAGAGCTCTCCAGGCAATTCATTTCCATACACAGAAAATGATGGTACTTACCAAGCCAGGTAGCAGATACCCTGGGGTAGGCACCAGTAGGAGTTGGTGCCACAGACCCAGATGGTGGAGTTTGTGGCACATCAGTCAGGCTCATTGAGTGGGCAGGTGGTATCACAGTTGGCCCTTCCAAGAGGGAGGATGGTTGAAGGAGACCTGGTAGTTATGTTTTTACAGTTAGCCAGTTTTCCTGGGGGATCAGCTCTGCAGACTGGGAGGGGTCTGGTTCCTGCTACAGAGCTGTCATGGGTTAGGGTTACATTCCATGGGACAGGTACAGGAAAGACGGTTAGACTGGAGGTAGTGCATAGCCTGCAGGAGGCAGCTATGTCAGGTTGAGACTCATTTAGAAGATGGGGGAAATTTTGAACCTGGTTCAAAAGAATGTTGCAGGGGGCTGTTCTAACTTTGGCTTTTAGCATCTGGGCAGCTTTACTGATCTTTTTCATCCGGGTTTTCTCTGGGGGTTGAGTTACTGGGATCAGTTGGACCAGAATGAGGTCTCCTGGGTCTGGCCCTGATGGGATGTATGTTCCAATTCCTAGTTTTAGCCTTTCTGGCCCTTTAAAAAGGTATTTTCTGATCCAGTGGTTATGTTTAATAAGGTGATTTTTATGGGATCAAAGGTTTCTATGCCATACCCTGCCGGGCTGGGGATTTTCTGTAGGAGATACGGAGAAGTCTGTAGGACCCCCTTCCAGGGAGTGGTGGCACCTACCAGCAAGCTCCAAGAGCAGCAGAATCCTCCACCTTTTTGGGGGTCTCAGCAGAGGTATTTGTCATAACTCCCATAGCTGTGACCCCTATCTCTCCTGGGGGCAAGTATGGGGGCATGGGGGTATGGGGCAGCAAGCAAGGTGTAAGGAGTGTGATCTTGGATTGTCCTGCAAGTGTTAAATATTACAGAGGCTGAAGTTGCACCTGCCGAGAATGGGACTGATGTGTTCAGCATGGATTGTTTGCCCTAGGGTTGACTAATTTGTAGCTGCCATAGATTTTGGGGCCGAGTATTGGCTTCTAGGGAGGGGGCAAGGAAGTAAAGGACAAGGAAGTTAAGGCACAAAAGCATCCTATTATACCCCAGTAAGCAACTGCAATTAGGTCTCTATATTCACAACAGTCAAGTGTGCGGGGACCACAGCAGCAAGTCAAACTCCAAATATCAAGGTGAGCAGGCCGTATAAGCACAGGATTCACCAGGAGCAAGGGTCCATTCGGTAGGCATTTGACGAGGTCGGTGCTCGATGATCCTGGGTGACTCGCACACTCAAGGGGTGGCTGGGTATGGGTTAGGGCATCCAGCTGTCCTGCTCTTTATCGATATGTGCTTTCTTGACCCTGGAATGATGGATCCAATGGAAAATGCCTGCAACTGTAAGAGCAGTAGGAGTTACAAGGATCACAGTATGTGGACCTGTCCAGGAAGGCTGAAGGGGATCGTTTTTCCAGTCTTTGACCCAGACTGGGTCCCCTGGCTTGTAGGGGTGCACTGCGTGTCCCAGGGGAATGAGACTCTGGTACAAGACAGTTTTATGTATTTTGGCTAGAGTTTTCCCCAGCTGCTGGAGAATGGAATCTTGGCTAGCCTTCCCCAGAAGTTTGAGATTTCCTCTGAAGGCCTAGATAATTAGGGGTGGCTGCCCAAATAGAATTTCAAAGGGTGAATACCCTGTGGGTCCTGGGGTGCACCTAACTTGGAGAAGAGTCAAGGGAAGTAAGTCTACCCAGGGGAGACCAGTATCCTGGCAGAATTTGGCTAGGGTGGCTTTGAGGGTTTGATTCATGTGTTCAACTTTCTTTGAGCTCTGGGACCTGTAAGTGGTATGGAATTTCCACTTGATTCCCAACATTTTTGCTAGCTCTTGAATTACAGCAGCCATGAAGGCTGGGCCATTGTCACTTCCAATTGACAGTGGCAGCCCGTGTCATGGAATGATTTCTCTAAGTAAAGCCTTAATTACTTCTCTTGCCTTTTCAGTGCGAGTGGGGAAAGCTTCGACCCAACCTGAAAAGGTGCATATCACCACCAACAGGTATTTGTACCCCAGACTTGGTTTCACTTCTGTGAAGTGTTCTGTGATATCTTCAAAGGGGTCCGCTCCCATGTGCTGGACACCAGTCAGAGTATGGGGTCCATGCAAGGGGTTGTTTTTGGCACAAACTTGGCAATGGCTGCTGATGGTGGCACAAAAAAGAAGTTAGCCAGGCTATGTAGTAGTATCTCCCGAGCAAGATTTCTAGTGCAGTTTTTCCTACATGGGTGAGTTGGTGGTATCACTGGATGAGGGCATGAGTGGCTCCTTTTGGTACAAAAATCTGGTCATCCGTGAGCAGCCAAGTTCCTTCGGGGGTTCAGCTTCCCTATTCTCTTTTAGCTCAATCCTGTTCTTCCCAGGCATAGCTTAGTTGATCAGTCTCTTGTCCTTAGAGGAACAGCTGCAGTATTAATTCCAGGACTCTTATTCCATGGGTTCCTTCAGCCGCTTGCCAAGCTGCTTTGTTGGCTAGCCTGTTTCCTTGAGCAACCCTATATATTCCTTTGTGATGTTCCTGCAGTGGATGATGGTGACTTTGTCCGGTTTCCAGATTGCTTCTAAAAGTTGGAGGACATCTTCTTTGTTTTTGATTTCCTATCCCCCTGCAGTTAGGAGACCTCTTTCTTTATAAATTGCCCTATGGATATGAACAGTAGCAAATGTGTACTTAGAGTCAGCATAAGTGTTGACCGCTTGCCTGTCAGTTAGCTGCAGGACTCAGACCAGAGCCCAGAGTTCTGCCTGTTGCTTTGATGATCCCCGCAGTAGAGGTGCTGCTTCCACCACCCTTTGGTAGTGGTGACTGCCTACCCAGCAAGCTTTCCCCCGTTTTTAACAAGACTGCTCACATCTGTAAATAGTGTCTGATCTGGGGAAGTGAGCAGTTTGTCTTGGAGGTCACGGTGACTGGCATAAACTTCTTCCATCACTTCGACACAGTCATGTTCAGGAACCCCTTTTTCATCTGGAAAAAAGGTGGCAGGGTTTAGACTGCACTTCATTTCTATTGTTGCTCTGGGGTTTTCACAGAGTAAACCTTGATAATGTGCAAGCCGAGGATTCGATATCCACCGATGCCCGTGTGAGTTCATTAGAGCAGTGACTGCATGTGACACCATAATGTGAATTGCCTGTCTGAGAGTTAATTTGTCAGCTTCTTTGACAAGGATGATGGTTGCAGCCAAGGCTTTTAGGCAGGGCGACCACCTGCAGGCATGGAGCCCAGCTGCTTGGAGAGATAAGCAATAGGTGTTTGCCAGGGGCTGACTGTTTGTGTGAGAACCCCCAATGCTACTTTGTTCTTTTCATGCATGAACAGGTTGAAGTTTCAAGTTAAAGCTGGGAGCCGAGGCTCTTTTTCTGGACCCAACAAAACTTCATAAAGGGGTTTGGCCATGGCTGCAAACCTGGGAATCCAGATGCGGCAGAACCCTGCATCCCCCAGGAACTCACAAATCTTTCTTTTTGTGGTGTAGGTAGGGATGGTGCATATCATTTTCTTACAGTTGGGTCCGAGTGTCTGGTGCCCTTTTGTGATGTTGAACCCCAGGAACTTGACCTGTTCTTTACAGATCTGGGGCTTTCTCCAAGACACTTTGTACCCAGTCTGTGTTAGTAGTTGTAGGAGAGTCTGGGTCCATCTCCAGCAGTCCTCTTCTGTTTCACTGGCAATTAGGAAGTCATCTATATATTGTAAGAGAGCACACCTGCAGTCTTCCTGGGGGTAGGTCGCCAAATCTGCTGCAAAGTCTTTCCAAAAAAGGGTAGGGGAGTTTTTGAAGCCCTGCAGAAGTGGGTCCAGGTTAGCTGAGTTTTCTGCCAGGTTTTGGGATCTTCCCATTCAAAGGCAAAGAGAGGCTGGGTTGGGAGGGCCAGCCACAAGCAGAAGAAGGCATCTTTCAGGTCCAGGCAAGTGAACCAGCAGCTTCAGGTGGCAGCTCTCCTAACAAAGTGTATGGGTTGGGAACAACCTGATAAAAGGTGAGAGTGGCATTATAAATGGCAAATAAATCCTGCACTGGTCGATATCTGGTCCCATTTGGCTTTTTTACTGGCAATAATGGGGTGTTCCAAGGTGACTGGCACTTGATTAGAATCCCCTCTCTCTTCAGGTGATCTATATGTTTGGTTATGCCCAATTGCACTTCGTGGGGGATTGTATACTGTCTCTGCCAGACTGAGATTGCTCCAGGCTTCAGGTCAATGATGATGGGTGCATGGTTCCATGCCATTCCCGGTGGCTTTTTTCCTGCCCAATTCTGGGGGAAAAGCTACAACAGTTTTTCCAGTTTCTGACCTGAACTTTCTTCTGTATGAAGTCTCCATTCTTCACATTGGGGCACAGTGCTGAGGAGAGTGAGGCCTGTTCCAAGGTTTAAGCTCACTGGCCTTTCAGGTTTGAAGGTAGTCTGGGCTCCCAGTTTGGTTAAGAGGTCCCTACCAAGCAGGGAACTGGACAATTAAGCAGCTACAGAAATTCATGAGTCACTTTGTGGCCACCGAGCTGGCAAGTTCTTGACTGACAAAAAGGCCGTTGGCTTTGACTGGTCCCCAGTCACTCCTATAATATTAGCAGTTTTTCCACTAAAGGGGGTAATGTGGATTGTGACCACAGGATGTTCAGCACCAGTGTCCACCCAGAAAGTCATTGACTGGCCCCTGACTTGTAGTTTGACCATAGGCTCATCGGAGCCAAGTTCCAGTGAGCCTGATCACCCTTATTCAGGGTTGAGTCCTGCCAGCCTGATCAGATGTTCTTGCAGCTCAGGTCAGTTTTTGCCTGTAAGGATGTTCCCTCTATATGCCTGAGTCTTTTGGTGACACTCATTCTTCCAGTGTCCACTTTCTTAGCAGTACACACATTGTTCTCAGGCCAGAGGCACCCTTCTGGCAATTGCCCCCCCTTTTCACCGGTGGTACTTCTCATCTGGTGGGGTCAGGATTTGCCAAGGCTGCTGCCAGTAGGGAGGCTTGGTGTTTTATTCACTTCTTGGTTTCTCATTCAGTGGCTTCATCTCAATTGATGAATATTTTGTTAGCGACTTCCAGTAGTTGAGAGATGTTAATGCCCACAAACCCTTCTAATTTTTGGAGGTTTCTTTTAATGTCCATTGCTGCCTGTGCAACAAAGGCAGCATTCACCAACCTCTGGTTTTCTGGAGCTTCTGGGTCAAAAGGAGTGTAGATTCTGAAGGCCTTGCAAAGCCCTTCATAGAAATCTCATGGAGATTCATTGGGCTTTTGAGTAACTAAAGTCGTCTTTGTCATGTTTGTGGGTTATTTTGCCCCACCCCTTGGAGGAATGCGTCCCAATATTGCTGGAGTGCAGCCAATCCCTGTTCAGTGTAGAAGTCCCAGTTCAGTTGGGCTTCTGGTGCCACTTCTCATGCCCAATGTTCTGGGTTTAAGACACCAGTAGGGGCTGCTCCTGTAGCCACTTTCAGGCTTTTGTCAGAATTCATGGTCTCTCCTCCGTATTAAACAAAGTCAGGAGGGGTTGGCGGCAATCATCCCAAGTAGGAAGATGGGTTTGGAAAATGGATTCCATGAGATCAAAAGGGCCTGGGGCTTTTCCGAGCAGGAGGGGATGTGGTGCTTCCAGTTTAAAAGGTCTGTAGTTGTGAAGGGTTGGTAGTATAATACAGGCTTCCCGGGTTGGATGGTCCCATTCTTGCCAATCTGGGCCTTACCCTGTGTTTAACAGAGGGGCATCTGTAACACGGGTTGTGCCAACTGGAGTCTCCTTGCTAGTGGGGTTGCAGGGCTTTGCTCAGAGGGGGTCAATGTCCCTGGAGGGACTGAAGGTGGAGGTGTTGCTGGGAGATCTGCCTGCACTCCTAGGCTAGGACGATAGACCAAAGTTTGGGGTGTTTCTGGGAGATCTGCCTGCACTCCCGGGCTAGGAGGAGAAGCTAGAGTGATGACTGTGTGGGGGTAGTGGTGGGTCCTCCTCCAAGAACCCTTGATGAATGACTGGCTTCTGAAGCCCCATTCCCTGTGCAACCAAGACCCTGCTTTGTCTATTTTTTCCAATGCACAACCGAACCCAAGGGGGAAGAGTCTGGGCTATCTCCAACTAAGAGTTGGGGTGGCCAGGAGTTCCTGTGGTCACCAACCACACTGCATGGACCCTCGCTATATCCAGGGTCCCTTCCGAGGGCCATTCAACATTAAATTAAAAGTGGGTCACTCTACTTCACATAATGTTCAGAGGGTGCCAGGGTTCATCCGGATGACATAATCTCCGGAAAACCGTTCTTGAAATTCGTGAGCATGCATTTTAAGATGGTAGGTTTTGAAAGTGATGAACCCATATCCTGCATCTGTGTCACAAGACAGACAAGGGAAGGCGTCGCCCCTTTCAAGAACACTCAGATGCGTGCCTGTCTGCATCTCTCATGAGAACTTAGGCTCATCTTAGCTAAAGCACCCAGGTAAATTTCGGGGTGGCCGTTAGGCCATATGATGTAGCTTTGGAAAACAGGTTAGGGCCCAAGTATGCTCCGTAGCATAACGCTTTGGAGTCACCGACTGGTACAGTAGATGCAAGCCTCTGCCATCTTCACTCACTCATACAGTCATTCAGAGGTTATGCAGTCCCTCCCACAGAGATTAACAGTGTTGAATCTGCACCCTGAGTCGGTGGCACAAGACAGAGAAGGGAAGGGGTTGCCTCTTTCAAGGCCAGTCTAATACCTGCCTGTCCACATCTCTCACAAGAACTTAGGCTTCTCTTAGCTAAGGCACCCAGGTAAATTTTAGGGTGACCATTATGCCATATGATGTAGCTGCGAAAAACAGGTTATGGCCCAATCAGACTCTGTAGCATAACATTTTGGAGTCACAGATTGTTACGGCAGATTCAGACCTCTGCTGTCCTCACTCACTTACAAGTTTAGCTTATCTTTTTAAAAGCTGAAGGCCATTAGGGAGGAAAGGAGTCATTATCTGTTATCCCAGTGAGAAAAGGGGAGGAAGGAGGGGAGAGTGGCGCCAGGGACTGAGGGGAGTTTATTTTCCTAAAGCTATGGGTTTCTGCCGAGCGGTGTGCTAGGGTCCTGGCACTTCTTTTATCAAATTGACTGCCCTGTTAATGGAAGGGCCCAAAGCATGGGGGCCATTCAAAGTTTACTGTTCTGGTTCTTGGCACCCCTAAATTCCAGGTTCTGAGACTGACTGCACTGTTAACCAAACTAAATATCCTGAGCTAAGTCTCAGGGGAAGTTTGGTTGCTCTCTTAATCAAAGCACCAAAGTCTTCAAGTATTGGGGGATTTTCAGAGGAACTTCTCTGGTTCCCGCCACCCTGGGAATCACAGAGACCCTGTTGCTGGACATTTCCAGGGCTGTTCTGGACTTGGGAGAGAGACCAACTGGATTTTGGTGTCAAATAGATTTCAGACTGAAGCTGCCAAGCCAAAAATTGAATATTGCTCCTTCTTGAAGAAAGGGTAAAAAAAGCTTTTTCTTCCTATTCTTACCAAGGTCTTAAAAGCAGTCCTAGTTTTATAACTTTACTGTCTAGGAGTTTCCCAGTTAGACTAGCCATGGAAAAGCCATTAAGTGATTAAAGATTGATTATTCTAGCTAGCATGCTTTGGGGCCCTGAGGCAATAACTTCCTTGCTAGCAAAGGCATTTTCAGTTTTACAGTTTTTAAGACATTCCAAAGCATTTTAACACAAAACTGTAATGAGAAATTCAGTAGTAAGAAGTGGGAAGATAAAACATGGGTAAAGGTTAATTATGAGAGGAGCCCTGGCCTTTGACTCTCTTGGGGAAAGGGACTCCCACAGCATCCATCTTTGGCCCTGCCTCCCAACCTTTCCCACTCCATCCCAGACCAGGTAGATGGGTGTGGTTGATAAGAAAGTGGGCCTGCAAAGGTGATGGAGAGCTGTAAGCCTCTGGCTCTGAGTCTTTGCCATCATTGCCACCAATGGGAACAGGCTGGAGACAGCAATTGCAGCCATGCCTGAGGGCAAAGCCACCAGCTGCTAAAAGGGCTTGAAAAAGTGGCTTTGCAGCACACAGAGCTTGGCTGGGGAACCTCTATCTTGGCAGGGCCCTGTTTTAGGCCTCTGTCCTGTTCCCCTGACCTCCTGGCTGGGGTCAGTTCTCACAAGCCTGAACACATGGCACAGATGCAGGGAGTCCCCATTCCCTGGCCTCCTCCTTCCCATGATTGCATCATGTTGGGGCTTGTAGGTGATCCCATTTAAAATGGATAACCAAAAGAAGGTATTAAACAGGTTGTTGGCCATAATTTCACTCAGCAATAACCTCCTGGATGGCAGCACCAAATATGTAACCGGATTTTGCCTAGGTTCTTGACTACACAGCAAAAAAATGAATTTCAAGAGCACCTACATTGATTAGACCAGTAATTTATTAATGTAGATAGGGAAGATAAATGGGAGAAAATAACACATCACAGGTCCCAGGTAGAGAGGAAGGGGCTGAAGAGTGATGAAGAGGACTGATTTACAGACTACAATTTCCCATTATAGATTATAAACATCCGGGTGATACTTAAATGTTATACTTGCATGTTCCATGTGGGGGGACATGGATATGTTCCATGTGGGGGGACATGGAAAGAGCAGCATGCAGAAGGCAAGGACAAGGATTGAAAAGCAAGAGAGAGATTTGACCTTTGTGCTTGCTTTATAAATCATTAATTATTTTACCACCTTGCTAATGGAATGGGAGGATTTCCAGCTGGTTGCTGTTTTGATTGATTCTCTACCCATCAATTCCCCAGGAGGGTCCAATGATAAGACCCTTGGAGAATATTCAGGGCTTCTCCTGGCTTTTAGAGAAAATCTCATTCCAAATGGGAGAATCATGTGAAGGTGTTCCAGCAGCCATCTTGGGTTTACCAATGTCCATGTGAACTTTTTGCCAGGTTTCAGATCCATTGATTCCATATCTAGCCTGCTTCAATGCTGCAGAATGGAAACATATTGAACATCTACAAACAATACAGAATATGGGGGTGGTATAGTGAGGGCTCCAAGATGGCTGCTATGCTGTTAATGTCGTCCCCAGGACAGCTCCATGTAAAAAACCATGTAAAACAAGAATATAAAACATGTGGTTAAGTCTAATGTCAAGAAATAACCCAACACAAATTAAAAAAAAATAAGCAAACACAAATAGTTTTATGAAACAGAAGAGTCTTAAAAAGCAAATACACATACACACATGTGTGCACATGCATGCACTCATATATAAACTTTATAGTTAATAAAGTGACATCATATTGTTATTTTAAAACAACAATAAATTATCAAAAATCAGGTTGGATAAAGAAAATTGTTTATAAAATAAACAATAACAAAAACAGAAGTCTTAGAAATATATATTCATTGAAATAAAAAATAAATGGAGTGTGTCTAGCCTTTATATTGGAAGGAAAATTTCATTATTTAGAAAATGATAATCAAGTTTTCCCAGCATGTAAAATAGATAAGAAGACAAGAAATATGAAAAGTTAAGAAATGGGGAGAATAACAATAGAATGTAGGTAATGGATAGTAAAGCAGCTATAGCTTTTGCAGTCTTTAATAAAGTACACAAAGAATAATATGGCATAGTTTATTTGAAAACATTTGCAGGAATCCACCCTGCAAAGTCTTGCAGGGGTCTGCCCAGCAGAGCCTGCAACAGTGCAATGAAATTACTCTTAACATGAAGGTAGAGAGTGATCAGGGGGAGACCAGCTGAAGAGGCTGTCTCTTGAGCTGATCCCCAGCATGCTTTTTATTCAGGATTTTTTTACAGTCAAAGTCAGGGTGCAGTTGCAGGGGAGCAGGCAGGTATAGGGGTTGTAAATCACATCATAAGAACTCAAGGCTGAAAATAGGGAAGCAAGATTACAGAAACATTAAGTGATACACGTAGGAGATATTGTGGGAGATAAGGGAGTTAAGGTAAGCAGGAAAGTTCCTGTTTATGGAAGGAACTGGTAAGGTGAATTCTGTGTGGGCAGAGAAACATGCCTTCAAGCTATTTCTTAGATGTAAAGATTATAGGGTTCCATCATCTCCCCCTTTTCTGTTTAAATAAGACAAAAAAGAAAAGGGAAAAGTATCCTGACACAGTCCTTTGTAAAAACTGCCCCCTTCCTGATAATTCAAGGCAAACAAATTTTGGTAGTAATAGTATGGCCAGGTCAGTAATAGCAAGGCCAGGTCAATAATAGCAAGGCCAGGTAAGTAATATCAAGGCCAGGTCACTGTCTACTATCTGGATTCTGAACTGAGCTGTGCGTGGGAAACAAAATAGCCATGGTGGCAGAAGACCTCCCTTGGGAGGTGTGAGGGTCAGTGTCCTACCTCTGTAAGCCCTGAAATTCTCTCCTGATGGGCCCTCTGTGACTGTGATTGTCTTAGGTTGCCTCTTCCCTGAGGAATCTTACCCGTCGTGACACCAGTCATCCAGGGCCAAGCAGGGTGAAGTTGACAGTTTATGCCTTCATGGCCTCAACATCCAGCAAGATCCTTCGGACTTCCTTGCCTGTAGTTTGGGCCCCAGCTCTGCTCACTGGTTTTGGGGAAACCAGGTTTCTGAGAGGGCCCAGAACAAGGCATTGGGCAGGAGACAGACAGTTCAAAACCAGCTCTTAGAAGGCCTACTCAACATAGGGATGCCAGGCTCATGGCACAAGGCAATCCTATTAGTGGGACAGGTACAGGACACCTCCAGGTTATGTTAAGAACAAAGAGAAGTGGGGAAACTGTGTGCAGGAAGAAAAAGCGGTCACAGAGTCAGGCAAATAGGTAGGCAGGTGAGAAGGATGGAAAGGAGACCATGGGCTGAAAAATTAATTCATAGGTGTTTTAACCAAAAGGCCCCCAAGTCTCCCCACTGCCTTTTGTTTCTTTGTTCTTGATTTCCAGATGTGGGAGGTGAGAGAGATGAAGCAACAGCCAGGGCAATGATTTTCTGTTCAGCAAAATAAGCTCAAGAAAGGGCCTGGCAGATTAACCTAAAAATTGATAATAAAATAGGAAGCATGATTATTCCTATGAGAGATATTATCCAGATTTGTATGTTTAGGCCATGAAACCAATTTAAGGGATTTAACCACTGTAAATTATCATTAAGTGCTTGAAACACTTTTTTTCTGAGCAAGAAGTTGTATTTGAAAAAGTTGATGTTACAGGCATTTCTGGATAGGAGAAGGTTCCTTGACGGTGAGTTTTAACTTGTTCCCAAGAAAGGTGGGAGCTATTCCAAGATAAAGGGGTGACACAAATTTTAACACGTCCCCAACCACACGGCAACTCTTTTCTGGTAAAGAGAGCTTGCTGTTTTTCACCTATCCAGAGGATAGATGCTTCTAAACCATCAAGTTTGGTAAGAATATTATTATCAATGAGTTTGAGTCATAAGTTTGTTGGTAATATTGATCATAAATTGATTAACAACATGAGAAGTTTAGATAGATAATTTTAAAGCAACTGCCACAGTGGTGGCAGTGGCAGCTATGATAATGGCTGAAATAATAAAAGTAATAAGTGTACTAACTAATTTTTTAGGTTTAATTGTTTAAGACTTCCCCAAGTTACTCCCTGAGTTTGGATAATGCTACGGCATGGTTGTGTCCAGAGTTCCTTTGTTCCTCAATCGCTGTCTTCTCCATCTGTGGTATTGGGTTGAATGGGTGATCCTTCCAGCTCATGGTATAGCTTCACATTCTTTGCTGGTAGCCACAAGAATATCCTCTCCCCCACATTAAGAACATTTCTTTGTACAGAATTTCAGCTTGTATTTGATGACTTTCCTGATGAGGGGAGAAATGTTTTTCAGCTGCTGAAAGGCCATCTTCATTACAATTTTAAAAATGTAAAACATATTGTGCTAGGGCAATTGTATTTCTAGGGGAGTTATCCATACTCCCTGTTTTTTGTTTCTTTGTTTTAGATGACATGATGTATCCTAAATATTTTCAAGCCTGAGTTCATTGGACTTTATTAGTGGTTATTTGGAGATTGGCTTGGGTAAGAGGATTTTGGAAATATTTATATAGTTGTGTTAAAAGTGTTTTTGAGGGGACTGTAATAAGAATATAATACATGTAATGATCAATACATGCTTGTGGGAGGGCAGAATGGGTAAGGCATAAAGCCTGAAAGACATAATATTGACACACAGTGGGGCTACTGAGCATTCTTTGTGGCAGGACTTTTTATTGATATTTAGTTAGTGAATTTTTGTTAATAATTGAAAGAATATAAAATAAGTGAAGGATTGTTTATAAACAGGGGTTTAACAGTTATATTTCAATCTTTTATGATTTGTATACATACATTTATATGCTCATTAAACTGGAGGACACACTAATACACCAGGCTCATTTTTGGCTAGAGTCCTGGATAGATACAAGATAAATGCTAATAAGTATATCTAGTTTAATAAATTTATACTGATAATTACAATGAGAAACAAGAATAACATAACCAATTAAAAGATTAAATTAATATTGAACAGAGTTATAGAATGATAAATAGAGCAGTTTTACCTATGAACCTACTAACATTTAGTTTTTGTTTGGGAAATTTTGAATTAGAAGCTGATACTAGAGTTTTGATTGAAAACCCTTGTGTAGAGCACATTTTCCCAGGGTGGGACTTTAATTGGTTTGACTTGGGACTTTCTTTTTTACTGTGTTCATGATTAATGAACGTGATATTTTAGATGTTATCTTGCAAGTATTGTATCAATTCCCAAGGAAGTGGCTAGCCCCTTCAGGAAGGAACACAACACTCTCTGGGCAGTACCTTCCAACGTTTATGCATTAGTTCCTGAGAAAGTGGCCAGCCCTCTCAGGAACACAACACTCCATGGAATGCACTTTACCTGTTTTTATTTTTTACAAAGCATCCCTGATGTACTTACTGTTTTAGTTTTCATTATTTTTCTTGAAATACGAAAAGTGCTGACTAGCAATGCATTTCTTTGTTGATTAACAAAGCTTTTTGCATGATGTCTCACTTTTAGTTTTGAATAATACCCACCAAATTTTTTCCTAATACATTCGGTTTTAGGATTGTTTAAAATCGAAAGAAGAGACTTACATATACATTCAAATATATATTTATGTGTAACTTACAATTTATCAAATTACTTAAGTATGTAATGTGTTGCATTATTGAAGTTTTGATTAGTATTTAAGCATTTTATACATGATTCATAATTACAGTAACAAATATTAATAAGACTTTTAACTAGTAGACATCCAATAAAAAAAACCTTTATTTCTTATAGGTTAAGATTCCTAACCAGTGAAGTTATATAGGCTAGTAGCATGATTAAAATAACTTTATTTTCTCTTTTTTGTATAGCTTGAGGCATAGGCAACAACAAATTATTATTATTTTTTATTTGGGCTGTGGGGCAGCACATTAACTTGTAATCTGAACACCTGTAATGGTCTTGCAGTTAGCATTTTAATTGGAACTGGGGCTGTGACTCACAGTGTAGAATTTAAACTTGGTTTATTGTTGG